>JAVQJF010065064.1:0-26038 GCA_036023855.1 Gadopsis marmoratus | reverse complement strand
ACCCTGAGAAATGCCAGACACAGACTTTAAAGAGCTGCATCCTTATCTAAATGGTTTTATTGCCTTATGACCTTTTGGCCTCGGGACTTCAACTTTTATTCAGTTCCCAGGACTTGCCTTTGATGGTTAAAGCTTCCTGGGAAAAGCAAATGGCTCCTCCAGTCTTGTATTTCGGAAGTGACGCCCTGTTGTGACACTTGGGTGTCACCAGGTATAAAAGCTGAAGAAGGGAGTCAGCCCTTCGAGCAGCATAACTTAGTGTTGTGTGAGTTGTTGAACATCTCTGTATGTGATATAACTCAGCTCCTTCTTGCGCAAGAATAAAGTAACCTGAGTAATGATTTTCAACCTGGTCTCGAGTAGAATATTTTTCTAACAGTAAGGTTCCAGTGCAAAAGGTCACAGAACACTGAGCTGTCTTACTTTTTTCATTTTGACAACCTGGGTGCTAATTTACATGTTACTTAATAAAATATTTTCTAGATGCCTTAAATTCCTTCTAAGTCATTTATGAAGGCTATACTGCAAAGTGTTATTTAGGTAAGTAGGTTATGGCAGCTGATGGTAAAAGGATTACTGTTACAGAATGGGTGCTCTCCTCTTTTAAAGTACATGTCGCATGATGCTGTCTAACACATCCGATCAGATATGAACGCTCATGCCGCCTTGATCGTCAGCATATCTGTGCAAAAGCACTCT
This sequence comes from Gadopsis marmoratus, assembly GCA_036023855.1. NCBI lineage: Eukaryota > Metazoa > Chordata > Actinopteri > Centrarchiformes > Percichthyidae > Gadopsis > Gadopsis marmoratus. The sequence continues at coordinate 25,339 of JAVQJF010065064.1, read as the reverse complement.
TAAGGGGGCAACCTGGCTTTCATTTGCCTCCCCAGGAAGTCACTCAAACCACATGATTCTAGTAATAATTCAATGGAGCGAGAGGGCTGATTTAGTTTCCTCCCCAGATCCAACACAAGTAGCTGTAATGGGATAAAAGGAGATATGGAAAACATGGATACAGGCTTTGAGGGCAGCCAGACTGGATTGGATTTAAGGTCTCACCTGATATTTTGATGCTAAAGTGTGCGATGGGCACAAGAGCAACACAAGAAACAGAGGAAACATATCAACAACAAGTGTTGAGATTGATTTGTGACAGGCCAAACATGTTTCCCATTTCCTGTTGATATCCCTCCTTCGCACAGTTTTTATTCTCATTCCCAGGGGTCTGACTGCAGCCTCTTCCGCTGAATCTCATCGACAAGCCATTTCTAAATCTCTGCGAGGCGAGCAGAAGTCACTCATAATGTGGCCGGCATGGGGGGGGGTAAATATTCAGTTAACACGGCCAAGTTTTGTTAGGAACACTCACTTGGTGTAGTAAACGCAGATGACAACAGGGCTTCACTCTTTGATGCTGAAATACATACACCCTACACTGCAATATGATGAATAACATACGGGCAGTGATGCAAAATCCTGCAGTGGAAATTAACTTTTATAGCTGTAAACGTATGGTTCGTGCTCATTGCGTAGGAAAACAGGCTTCAAACATTAATATTTATGAGCTGCTGATGAAGATGTTTGCCAATATTTGGTCTTACGTCATGGCTGGGAAGCTAAACAAATCAAGATTCTGCTGAAATTTAACATTGCCTTAAAAGTCCATCCATCCACCCCATCAGGACTCTCCTCGTTCATTTCCTCCAAGCTTTGAGATGGAGGTTGCTTAGAAACAAAGCTTGAGCACATCACAGCCAGGACCAGAGGGTTTGCCTTTGCCTGGGGCCACACATAGTGCACGGGGAGATGTTGTCTGGTGTAGCAGCCACCACTAGCTGTGTCCCAATTCAGGGGCCTGATTTCTTTGAGTTTGTATTTCTAGACTCAATACCTCATGACAGGTCAACAACACGAATGAAAAAGCCACTGCAGGGTGTGAACTATAGAAACCAGACATAAACTTCAATGTTGTTGGATGTGCAGAAAAAACGTTTTTTACAATTTATCATTAACCTGGCACAGTATAGTTATCCATGATGTGTTGAAATGAAACACGACAACACAAACTCTGTCTATATTTACATTATATCGTCTGTATGAGGGCAACCACCTTGTGACAAACATAAAAATGCTTGACTTTACGAGCCTGAACTCTCCACTTGTCATTCACTTGTCTTAGTAATTCAAAATTCACGGGAGTGAAATTCACGGGTTGTGATCTTCCCCTCATATACTGTCATGTGAAAGTATCACGTGTGATCGAAGGTTTTGGGATTAGCTAAGTGAACCATTAACTTTTCTTTAATCACAGATATTCAGCAACAGCAAAAATGGCCAAAAATGTATTGTTTCCAGCTTTTGGAATGTCAGTATTTGTTGGTTACCTTAGTTCTCTATGATACTAAACTGGATGTTTTTGAGTTTTGACCTGCTGATGAAACAAAAGAAACAATTTTAATATGGTAACTTGGGCTTTCGGACATTGTGATGCCCATTTTTAACATGGACCATGTTATGGACCAAACTGTTGATCAATTAATGGAGAAAATAATTGACAGGTTCATTGATAATGAAAATATTTGTTAATTGCAGTCATTAGTTGCAGACCTTCAGGTCCACCAAAGTGGACATTGTGGGTCATGTCTTTTAGAAGATTTTTCTTTCACATAAGTGGCCACACACTATGTCAAGATAAATGTTCAGGTTTCTGTTTTATGAACTGCTTGTGTTGATAAGTGCCTAAATAGATGCAGCTCAGACACAACTCTCGATATAAATCTTGTCCAAATGATGCTAGGGTTACAAAGCATGTAACACCAGCTGCACATTGTAAAATGCATGCTCTGTGTCATGAGGAAAGAAGCCCAATTTAATATGCCCCTAGTCCCCTCTCTGGCTATTACACCACTGTCGTTAATGACAGTTTGACTTATTGTTACCAGCACGCAGTAAAACAGAACAAAATGTGCTGTGGATCTTTCAGCATTCACTGGAATGGATAGTGAAATTGCACAACATCTGGGTGGTCTGTTCCTTGACTGAAATCAATTAAAGTGCATGTGATATCCCTCCCACTCTCATCTCCATATCCAACAAGGCGAGCCCCTGGAGGTAACGGCTGCATCGTTGCATCACACTGCTCCCTGATTGGGCTCTAATGCTTGTCCTTGAGGCCTGGGCTTTGAAAAACTCCTGTATGTGATGTGTACGCACGTTGCAAATTAATGAGCCCACAGCAATTACTTGATGAGCACTGAGGATCACAATCGAAAGAAGAGCAAATCAGTTTGGGTAAGATACTCAGTTCGTCCTTGTTGACATTTTCTCCCCACCCCCCCACCCTTCCTCCTCAGAGAGATTACACAAGTCTGGGAAAACACGAATTACAAAGTGTTCAATATTTGCAGGCAACAATATTTGAAGTCTCTGTGAGAGTGTGTGATCCTACTATAAGTGAGAAACCATGCTCATTTTGTGTTCAGAAAAGGGAGGCTAGGTGAGGAGGAAAGGGAGCGAAAGAAGAGGACAAATTAACATAGGACAAGGTGAGGCGTGCGTATGATGGATTAATGCTGTTTTGCACGAAGTAACAGGGAATATATGAAACATGCTGTGAATCTGTTTCACTCAATGGTCAATTTAATACGATTTAATACCTAATTATGTTTCACTTGTCATACTTTAATGCCGCTTGAACGTGAACAATGAGAGGTGATTTAATCGATGCTGGTCCCCTCGTTAAGCGCTCTGCTAATGCCATGGGTTTTGTCAATCTGATAAAGGCGATTGATAATAACTCATTACCTTGAGTTATTAATGTTGTGTACGCTCTCTGAGCGCGGGGCATCACTCACTAAGTCCTGTTGGGCTGCTTAGTGCAAAACTTGATCACAAACAGATTAGGAGGGATGGAGGGATGCATTTTTAAATACTGGCTGGGGCTCCGTTACATTAACAGGAGGGAAGGCGCAGGAAGGTCCACAGAGCCACAGTATATGAGGACATAAAGTTAAATGGTACTGGGACTAATTAAAGCACTTATGGGGTTTCCCATAACTGTGAAGAGATACTTTAGGGTCACCAGATAAGTGTGGACTGAGTCAATAGCAAAGGTCAGTATGACCGCAACTGCTCCTGTTTCTCTTGACTCCCCAGTTCACAAGAGAGGGAGCTCTGAACCTTCACCAGCTGGCACACTTGCATTTATGTTGTATCTCATCTCCTCATTTGCAGAAACTATTTAGTGGGAGAGGATACTCATAAAATCAATGTTGCGGTGTGAAATATCCTCCACTTACTTACAGAATAGTTCTAATTCAAACGTCAAACTTATACGTGCTCTTTGATTTAACGAGCAGTAATAGTCCATGCATGACAACCATCTCCTTTGCGTATACAACACACACAAACATGCTGTATCCTGTGTGTTAGAGGTGAAACCAATCAATAAGAAGCTATTTGGATCATTAATTAATTGTTCCAACTAAAATATCAAGCAAGCACACAACTTTCTGTTTCCAGCTTCTCCAGTGTGAGGATTTTCTGTTATTATCGTAACTTAAATCTCTTTGGGTTTTAGTCTGTTGGTCTGACAACTAAGAGCCTACAGCTCTGTGAGGCTGTTCTCGGGCACAGCCGTGCTTTGGGCTAAATAACATGCTAACATCAACATGTTAACATTCGGAAAAATTACACTGCTAACGTGCAGATTTAATGTTGACCATGTTCAGTGTGTGAAATCCGGGGGGTCTCATGGGGTCTTGGACCCCCTAGTTAACAACTATCACCCCCACGAAGAAGGCGTCTCAAAATTAAGTAAATTATTTACCATTTGACTGTATTGTAAAATGTATTTTCAAGCTTAAATATTGAAAGGTAAGAAGCAACACAGAAAGTTTGACTGGGGACAGTGAACAAGCAGCTGCTGTCGTGGTTACCGGCGCTGGTTGTAACTCTGCGGCGCGACAATTCATTCTGACTCCATGGTCCTGCTCCTCTTCTCCATATCTGAAAAACCAAACCTTATTTATCCAACGGAAGAAAAGAACAGTCTTTAAATCTGAACAAAGCAATAAAACATGGGGGGTTTGAAGATTTGCTGCTCTTCTGTTTAAACTGTGAATCACAGAAGGTCAGTTAACAGTTACAGGTATCCACACTGTGCCAGCTGTGTGCAACATTACGCACAGTTTTGGAGAGATGTGAGTCTGTGTCTGTGAGACTGAGTTTGTCTGAGCAGGAAACACAAGAGATAATTATTTACTGAAATTGTGATCTTCTGCCTTTGTTATTTAAATTTTACTGCCCGTGTCATGAAACCCCCACCCCCGTTGCCATAGAGTATTTTGCACACTGACCATGTTTACCAGCTTTGCTAACAATGTTAACATGCTAACATTTGCAAATTAGGGCTAAAGATACCAAAGCAGATGGGAAAGCCATTACTTTATTTAGTCATAAACCAAATTCCAACGACAAATGGTCAAATAAAGATTTTGACCTGCTGGTGGCGCTAGAGGAAAGGTCAGGGGATAAACAACCTTATTAGGATTCATCGTCTGTGGACCGTGAATGTCTCTACCAAATTTACCAATCCATCCAATAGCTGTTTTGATATTTCAGTCTGGACCAAAAGTGGTGCACCAACCGGCCAAAGGACCAACACTTCCATCCATTGAGCCATACAGGTCTGAGAAAAGACATCTGAAGATGTCACACTGGAGTTCAGGAAACTGTGATGGACATTTTTCAATATTTTCTGACATTTCAAGGACAAAAAATTGACATTAATTGAAAAAAACAAATCACAGATTTATTGATGATGGAAATATCGTCAGTTGCAGCTCTTCTGTATATAGAAGCCAACACATGGTCATGGGAGGGACTTTACCTTCTGTCCACCTCCTCACACTCACACTGTTATTTGAAAAGTAAAAATAATCATAACAAACAGCTTCCGTCAAGCTGTTGTCTCTGCAGCATCGCAGATTGAGTCAACCCCCACCTAAAAAATCATGAATCAACGTCTCTGAATCAGACAGCAACTAAAAAGAGAAAAATAGAGTATCAGAGCTCTGCATCCAGAAAGAGGGTCGCATTTAGCCATCAACATGTTTGTCTGCTGTAGTTCAGTTGTTGCACCTCGGAAGCTGTGCAGATAGGTTGCAGTGCGAGGGAGATTTGGCCAGTTTAGAAAGGTCTTCTGCTTGCCAGAAGGAAATGCCACAGGTTGCACTACCTGTACAGAAGTGCCTTCACAGCCAACAGTGATGGATTGTTCGGTTTTGAGAGTGAACATTAAGTGGGGCTGACTGTCAGAGTGAGCAGTCTTTTAGAGTGAACTCAAATTAAGTATCTTGTGTGTTCCTTGAAAGCTCTTCAGGTGAGCTCAAAGGTAGCGACCCTGCCGCAAAATGGGCATATTATTAGGATGTCACTGCTGCCTGAATCATTCTGACTTAAAAAAAAGTGTGCAAAACAGGCTTAATTTCCCCTCCATGTGATTCTTGACGCTTAATCCAAAACCTCTTAGCCACAAGTGAACTGAGCAATGTGAAAGTAAGCAACAGGGTGTGTTACATTTCAGTAAAACACATGTGATGGGGGGCCATGAGCCATGGCATGCATCCATCATCCAAGGCTCCACAGCCCAGCTTCCTGCCATGGAGATTAACCCAAAGTGACCTCCACTGAGGCTGGGTGAGCAATTAATGTTTCCTGAGGTCCACATCGGACCCAGGCATTGAGTTGTTATGAGGACCCTTTAGGAAAGTGGGGGTCTTTAGGGTGAGGACACAGTACACACTATTAACCCCTTTGATCTTGGATTATTGCCACGTCAGACTGATGCTTTTTATCACACACAGACCCGACCTACAGGTCTGGCTATTGTGTCCTGAGGATGGCTTTTCCACAGGAGATACTGTGATTGAACACAGTCGGTGACAACAAAAAGCTGCACTTATTCCTCTCTTCAGACGCACAGAGTGAATTTCCCAGACAAAGAAACCAAAAATTTGAAGCAATCGCTGCAACTCTGACACTTCTGACATGATTCACATCATTATCCGAGGCTCATATTCAGCCCCGAAACCAACAATCCTCTGGTAGTTATGGGAAGAATTTCTGAACTGTATCACCGATAAATCATTTAATCCAAAAAAGAAATCATTTGTGAGTGAATCATCCTCACTCATGGATGATTCAAATGTTTCCTGATGGGGATGGGAGGGAAGGGAAGGGCGCAGCTCAAACTCACAGAAGTGCAGTTTTGTCATAATTGTTGCTGAAAATAATGACAGTCCCCTCGAGCAGCTCACGATGTGAGCATTGCTCTCCTCTCCCGTATTTAAGCTTTTTGGGTGTGTTTCCTCTTGAAAACCAGCATGGCAGAGTGTGAGATGTGTTTATTTTTAGCAATGAAAAGTGTGTCTCCTGCTCTAGGACTGCACCCCCGGGGCACGCAGGCACGTCTGTCATGAATGGGAACGAGGAGCGGTGTTAAAGATTTAAAGTGCTCCATGCATTTAATAAGGGACAGTTTTTGATGACATAAAAAAGAAAACACTGTGTGTTAGGAGTTGCTTGAAAGCTGGCAAGACAGCTCATCAGACAGAAAGCACCATAATGACAAGAAAATTAGAGACTGCAGTCAGTTATTGGCCCGAAATTATTATGTAAGGTTTAATACCGCAGGATCCAGCTTTGTTACCACAATGACGATGTTGCTTCCTCAGCATCATTAAATTTTCCTAGCTAAACTTTTGGTCCTCTGAGCATATGTGTTATGTCGCTACCAAGTCTTTGCCCGACTGGAGGCAATGAATTCTGGGCCAGTGGGAAATCTGTCTGACTTGCTCAACTCATTTTGTGTTCACCTGAGTTGCACTGAGGTTAATAGCTAATAGAACTGCAGATAGAGTGATCACTGAAGTACTATATCCCAAGTTCCCACATAGTGGGTGTGCATGTACCCAAACACATCATTATTTACGGGTGACATTACGGGTTTTCACATGGGCTGTGAGGTCTGCCTACTGTCATTAGGAAAAGCAGGGCAGAACAGAGAAGACCAGATGAGAAAAATAAGGCTTATTTCCTGCTGGCTGACATGCTTTCAAGAATCCAATGTCTTTTCCCAACGCTACTGAGCCAAATATCTGGCTAAATGAAGAGGCTGCAGAGCGTGATAATGTGATTTTGGTGCAAGCGCTCAAACTAGAGAGGAACAGCACACAGTAAGAGGTAGCGATTGGAAATGAAACCAGCACATCCTTGGATCGACTAAAAAATAGCCCCGATGTTCTACTGTAGGATGGGTGCTGTGTTCATTATCTCCCACGTCATGGTGGTTCAGTGTCACTGAAAGACTTACTATCTGTCATGGGCCACAGAGGACTGAGTGTCCCTGTTACATAAGGGGATTGTACTTCTCTGTGACCTCAAGCTGTTTGAGCTTATCAAGTTGTAAACAATGCACCACAATAAACTGATGAGCACTATGTCATCGAGCCACAGCCCTCCTTGTTTTATGAGCCGCCCTGCCCGCACAATGTCAACTGTCAATGACTATACGGGTTAAAATGAAAATTACCGACCTTTCATTCCTCAACCTGCACAATCACACAGAAATAAAACGCTGGCGAAAAGGAGACAACTGTTCCAGCCGGAAGAGGTGGAAAATTACGCGAAAATTCTGATGGGTGTATACAGGAGTGTTAATGATTCACCCATGCTGCAGCCTGACAGCAGCCATCAGTTCTTATACTCTCCTGATCGCTTCTTCTGAGCGCTCTGAGCCTACACATAGCAACGGTGCGCTCGCGATCCAGTCGCAAGCCAGTGCATCATCCGATATCTCTGGCCCTGTCTAATGCTCGGCTAGCCAAGCGATGCATCTGTGGACACCTCATGAATAAAAGTGTGGCAATAAACTCTGATTATTATCAAAAACTGATGCGGGGCTTAAATACGGTGAGTTTGCGGCGCTCTGTAATCGCTAGCATCTCTAAGGTGCCAGCATTTTGGAGAGCGGTGATTAATTCCTCTCGGGCTCCATGCACACGATGGCCCTTGATCACACAGGCCAGGGCTGACTAAAGAGAAAGGGCCAGCAGAGGAATGATGTGAAATGATGACATCGGTGGTTCAGCAAGGGAATTTCATGAGTCGTATTAGAGTAATTGGTTCCTGTTGCTGCAAAATCTGAAGAGTTCATGCCTGACTGGGTGGAACAAACTAGGGGGAAATTCCCTCCTTTGCCTGTGAGTGTGTGTGTTTAAAGAGGAAGAGGAATAGAGGCAAAGTGAAAGAGGTGGTGAAGGAGAAAGATAGCGAGAGGCTCCCAGAGGTCAGGGTTGGGGTTTTAATAAGCAGCTCTGAAGAAAGAGGGAGCGCCCGGAGGGAGAAGACCTCAGCACTGATGACCGCGGCGGTGTGAGGCGGTGGACACACTTATATTAGGAAGAGGACAAAGGCAGGAGAGGTGGAAGTGAAAGAGAGAGAAGACCGGCTGATCAGCAGGCTGCTGTGGCTATGTACTGCATTTAAAATGATTCTGACAATTTCTTAAGGGAGTGAGAGAAGGTGAAGAAACAAGGAGAAAGAGCGAGACAGAGAGTCAATCAGACAGCGCACAAAGTGTCATAATAATGAAGGACCCATTAAAGATCATTTCCTTACCTGAATCTAAATGTAAATGCTCAATTAGAGTTGACGCTGAAGTTTGACCCTTTGCTTCATTTTTACAATGTTTGAAACAAATGTTTTCATAGCAGTCCTAACAGTTTCATCACAGTGTCATTCTCTGCGTGAATACTTCATCCTGTTCATTAGACCCATACTTCAAAGCATTTCTTTGTAAAGTGTTGACTCATACAAACATAACAGGAAACGACATATTTTTCTACCACCAAAATAAACTGTACCAACAAAAAACCACAATAAGATGTAGTAAAGAGTCCAATAAACAAAAACTGTACACAATTTCTTGAAAACTGGCTTCTGTACAGCCTGTAATCACCATAGGTTTCTTCTTTTCCCACTGTAGCGATGCCCTGATGTCAGTTCTCAATGCTGACAAAATGAGTAAACTATGCAATAACAAAACTTTAACTTCAGCGTGCTCATCAGAGATTTAGCTTTGCAGAGACAGACAACAAAGGTCAGTTGCTGCTATTAGATTTTGAAAAAGGAAAACATATAATGAACCCGACCAATCAGAAAACTACAGGGAGTGGTCGTGTCCCCTTTTAGAAGACACATTCATTCATGCCCGCTTGCACACTGTTGTTAGACACAAAAGACACAAATCTTTCTTGCTATACTGACAGTAAACTCGAGACCGAGATAAGCGTCGTCATATTTCAAACATGACTTGCATGTTCGCTTAATGAGCGTCACCTGTTTGTGTTTTCTTTCCTGTGAAAGGTTTGGCCGTCTTAAATCCTGCAAAAATTAAATTTGCCTTTCAAGCATTTATTTATTTATTTAGTCATTGTTCCCTCATGAATCAGATTCTATTAAATTTACACGCTCTCCTCGTGTGTGCCTTCTCATAATGGCTTTGCCCCTATGTAGATATACTGTATGATTAGTTCAGTGACAATTTGGAAAAGTGCCACTTTGATAAAGATTTTTGCAGAACATCCAAAAATGGGAAAAAAACAAAAAGTGGTTGTACCCAGTTTTCTATTCAAGTATTGGCAACTAACCCAAAATAAAAACATGCCATGTTTGTTCCTACCATTGCTTATATCTGTCCAAATGATCATGTGGAGTGTTGTGCATTTAACCACGAACTGAACGCTGAACGATGTCTGCACCAGGAGCAGAGCGATGACACCTCCCCAAACCGATTTATACCACAGCCCCTGTGAACTTTCCTAGTAATGAGACTATTTGCATGCTGACGGTCAGCTGCTCTTGTTATCACCCCCAGAGTCCAATAAAACCACATGGGCTACAGTGAAGTTAAAAAAAATTTGACTCTCATTTTACTGACTGCACTCTGCCTCAGAAAATGATGCTTATGGGGAATAACGACACAAATATTTGGGGATATATTCATCTTTTTCATCGCGCTGAAAAAAATAGCATTGCGTTTTTGCCAACAAGCTCTCACTGTGTTTTCTTAAATGAGTCACAAATAGGAGCGTTGACAAAAAGCTCATCCAAGACGCTCCCCTCTGAGTTGGTTCAAACTTTCCCGTGATGTTCCTGCTGCTCATCAGTCTTTTGCCTGGAGTGATGTCAAGCTTTGGCCCCGCGGTCCCAGGGTTCTCTGAGCAAAGCTGCTCCATATGCGCTCCCCTGCAGCCATTACAGCCCAACCTGGACAGCTGCTCACCTGGGACACACACACACACCGTCGAGGCTCATATTCTCACCTGCAGCCTGATTGGGAGTGCTGGGGTTTCTCATGTCACATTGTGGAAACAAAATACTTATAGCAGTAGACAGATACTACCTGTATTTTGAAATTCTGCTAAGGCTGCTGAGGGTCTCTCTGTGGCAAGGTGTCTGTATCTTTGCCTTGTCATTACTCCAGCCACTGATTTCAGCGTTCCTGGTGACTTAGAGGCGGACAGATCGATGGTAGCGGAGTGTGAAAAAGAGAGAGTTGTTCCATTTCAATGTCCAGAACAGATACATCCCCACACATTTGTCATGCCTGCGCTGAAACTGAAGCTAGATTGGATGGCATGTAATATCTGAGGCAGTGCCAGCTAACTGCCACAACTTTCTCCTCGCAGCCTCCTTTATTATGTTGGCCTGATAAGATTTTATATGTCACGCAACTAGACGGGTCTCCCTGAGCCATTAAAAATTAATTTCAAATGTACTGAAGGGTAATAATAAGCGTAAAAATATCAAAGTGGGGGACTAAATTGTCAGAAAAGTGTGCTGAGTGACAATAATGTGGTTCTCTGAGTGTGCCTGCGACTCGAAAGAGAATGATGGGTTGAGAAAGCTGAGAGAGCAACTTTGGTTGCTTGATGATAAGCTCAAAAGATTGACTGCCTGCTGCACTTTTTCTTGCCGCCCCGGTGACGGAAAAGAATTGCTTGCAGTTTAAATAGCATGATTTCTTAATCCCACTTCACTGGACAGCTGCAGGCAATCTTCAGATGCTAAATTTCCTTCTAACTCTCCCTGCGCGCTCCCTCTCTTTCACTTTCAGATGGCTTTTAGTGACATAAAGATGCTCCTTTGTCATCCTCCAAACACCAAGCCCCTCTAACGTTGTGTCGGCCTCATGAACGCCACTACAATCCCATCTTGTGCTATTGGAGGTCAAGCTGCCTGGCTGGCTGCCTGGCTTACAGTATGGTGTATGGAGCACAACCAGGTCTGCTGGCAGAGGCCGGTGAAGCTGTGGCCCAAGATCTTAGCTGAGATACATGACTTGACAAGCTGAAGGCTAAAGGTCTCAGAGAATGCCAGTTCGAGCATCGAAAGCAGAAACCGCAGCTATGTGAGATTTCAACACACAGTACTAACATGGATTGTCAAAGATACTGAAGCTCTCTTGTTCTTTCTTTTTGTGAAAAGAAAAACAAACTACAATTATAGCAGCTATTTTGCATATTTCTCCATTTTAAAGAGAATAATATCAAATTTGGACATGTTTGAGTGAACGCTGGCTAAGCTTCAGGCCTCTTGGTGGGTGGTTCCAACAGAAGCGTATGACAGACATTTGAAGGCTAACGCTGCTAGGAGACGCACCGTCAACCGCTGTGGTGCTCTAATGTAGGGTTGCCAACTTTGGGTACCTGGAGTGAGATTTTGATGCCATCGCCCATGGGCTTAATCATGTGCACATATTTGGACTTAATTCAAGTCAAGGGTTTAAAAAACTGTGCTCTTAACACATGTGGCAGGAGCGGACCTTAAATTCTAAGATTTAAGGATGTAGCCTGACTGCGCCACCCCGCGACTTCCACCCTGAGAAATACTTACAATATTAGACTACACTAACCAATGCTATGTGGGCTTGTTGAACAGGGTGAAAAAAAGGTCTCATATAAACATTTGTAAGCTATGACGAGCTCCAATCATTAGAGCAGGGTTGCCAACTCTCACGCCTCTCAAACAATTCTCATGCCAAAACACTGTGGCGGTAACAGATGAACAGGCGAACTTATGTACCGTTGGTTACGTAGCGTCTTTAAAATTACTCTGTTTGGTCGGCGACGCTTATCGCTGTGTTGATTGGACAGCTGGATGCCAGAACCCGAAAGGCGTTCAAGCAAGCCAGTGAGTGAGTGAAAGAGTGTGTCTTCATGTATGCATTTGGTTAGTGTGTGTGTTCATGTATTGGCTGTGTGACACATTGGGTAATCCTGTAACCTCCACTCTCCATACATTATTCTGTGATTCGATTCACGATACGGATTAAGCATAGTGGGGAGTCACGCTGTCTGTAGGAATATACTTCAGTCTGACGGTCAGTCTATATTTAGCAAACTATCTTTTAGGAGACAGGGTTGCCCACCCACCCCTCACGTTTTCACTCTCCTTCTCTGTCCTCCTTAATGCATCCCACGCACTTCATCACCCTCTAACCTCCTTCTTTCTGGAGCCATTTTCCTCCTTTCCCTCCCTCACGGCAAAGTTCAGGGTCTCTGTGAAGGTTCGGTTATTGATGAAATGCTCCCTCGCTCACATTTGCGCCTGCTGTCTGTGAGTAAACTGTCCATGTATCAGCTGAGCGACGGCGCTGTTATTTTGCCTTGAAAACAGCTGCGGTTGCCTTGTCCCCACATGACTAACTCAAAAGGAGACTGACACCATATGTCAGACCTTGACTGAACTGATTTGAATTTTCATTAAAGGTATAATGTATTCTCTGGGTATGACTCTTCCTAATAATTTCAGTCTTGGGGTTTAAAGTCATGGAGCGTCTGTCAAGGTGAGTCCTGTGATTTAGACTTTTCAATAATGTGTATGTTTAAGGCCGCCACGTCTATGAAAGTGTCCTCCCTGTCCTTGTTCTTTAATAGGTATTATTCAGGCCTCTAATTTCTTTCTCTGCAGCAGAAAATAGTTCACACAGCCTGCTGAGTAATGTCCTCTCATTCTTTCTCAGCATTGTTTTGCCACAGTGCTCCCTCGCTTGGGTTGCGTTTTGTCTCCGATGTTTGGAGCCGTGTCTGCTTGTATATCATCTCACATTCAGGGCATGGCCCATTTCACCCAACAACCCAAGGAAAGCGGTAATTGGTGCATCTTTAAAAGAATGAACAACACCTTTGTCTTTCCTGCATGGAGAGTTTCTACAGGCGAAAGAAAATGTAAACACAAATATTCTACAAGTTATTCAGTATGTTGACTGAGCTGCTGTGCCTTCAGCATTTTCAAGCTCTTACTCTTATTATATACTGTGTGACAATCAAATGCTAAGAAAAGAGCAATGCAGAATACTGCTGCATAGCCAATTAGTGCAACACATTATACAGTAAAAGCTTTGGAAGAAACAAACTTTCACATTCTTTACTACACGACTACTAAACTACACAAAGACTTTGTAACAATCATTTACTGAAATCCCTTGGCAACCGCCGAAATGATAAATATCTATTTCATATTATGTTGTCACCTAAGATAGTGTCCAATAATCTTTTTGATGTGTTGGTGTGTGTGTTATGTGGTGTGTATGTATTATGAGAAATGGGAGCGAGGGTCCCAGCAGGACATTTTGCACTTCTGCAGTCTCTGTTTGTATTTTCTCCGTCACACCAGAGCACGGTTTCTCTCTACCTCTCTCGCAGGACAGCGAATACCTGCAGGCAATAAGGCCTTTGTTGGTCTTGTAAATGCACTCAATTCTTCTCTGAAAATTCTCAGAGCAAACACACAAATATTGAGCTATGGCATGGACGCCGGTGATGATATGATACCTCAGTTTTGACAAAGATTACTAAATGGTACTTTTTTGTACACTGAGAAGTTTCAAGCTGCACTACTCAATATTTTTATATTAACAAATGCTCAAATGATTTTGTTTCATGTCAAAAAAGTTGTTGATAATGACAAACCCACAAAGAATTATCCTCCGAGTTTGCAGTTCGCCTCAGATTTACACAGCGGTTTAGCATCTTTTGCTTTTATGGCCTGTTCACTCTCCCAGTTCTCATTTCCAGACAAACTATTTTCAGTCAAAAAGCTCTGATGAACCCAGTATGCAGTTCCTGCCCAGCACCAAGCCGCAGACAGACAGAAGTTAGCAACTAGCTAGTAAATAGAGCAGAGCATTTAGTTGCTAAAAAGGTAGATATTTAGAGTTATATTATTATATTAAGACCAAAACCTAGCTAAAAGGACAGCGAATATTGGACGTACATTCATCAGTTGGCCAGAAATATGACTCCAAATGTTGCCAATGTTGCACTGTATCTGCTGGATGTCTAAGCAATTGTTTGCTAACATGCAAATGTTGTGTTAGCTCGCTGCCTTTTCTACTTTTTTCTACTTAAAATAGAAATAAGTTGCCACACTTTTCAAATGCATGTGTTTAATGTTGTCTTAACACAAAACAGTTGTAAACAATAACTTCACCTACATAATATTCAGTCTATACTTGGCAAACTTGTGTTTTCAATCAGGAAATCAAGCTGATCAAAGAATAAGTATACAGGATTAAGAATCTCTCCAGGCATTGGCTACCACAAACACACACACACACACACACACACCCTTTCTCTCTCTTTCTTAACACAATCGTTCTGAACCAACATCAACAGACACACTCACAAACACACTGCTTGGGACACCAGGCTTCTCCCGGTGGCTCTGTGGCCCTTATGCCCTGTGCAACATGGAGCAACAGAATGGAGGTGCCTCGGGAGCTCACTTCTGCCCAGCTACACACACATTTGCACACATAAGATACTGTACACGCACACCCAAATGCACACACACACTCTCCGTCCTTCCCTCAGGCCTCTCCTCCCTCCGGTCTCTGCCTGTCTCAGCAGGAAGGTCACAGGCACACGGTTATCGCGCTCCATTTGATTACGTCTTAATCCAATCACGCAAAGCAGAGAGAGCACCATTGATTTTTGAGACATGGAATAATGCTTGTTGGGCTTAGAGGCACATGGCTGATTCCTGGACAAGGTTAAGTCCAGAGGGAAATATCATGTCTGTCACTGAGCCTGTCACTGAACATGTTTATGAGTTACTTCTAGATTCTCTCCTCACTGCTAAATGCAGAAAAAGCTGTCAGCTCCTGTTGAGTTCACAGGTGATTTCTGGTCGCTATTGTTTTGTGAGATTGTCAGTAACGGCAGACTCCCATATGAAACTCAACAACAGACAAGAGTTGAAACACTTGAGATGATCATAATGACCAGCAATAGTTGAGGAGAGGGACCGGAAAGGAATGATCATCCCTCAAAATATAATCCATGCAAATAGTAAGTACTAGGAATGAAATGGTTGCAGAATTATGGGAATGAAAGCAGCTGGCAATGGAGAATGAGAATGTGTCAGCACTTAGTATAGTGGCAAGCTTGAGAGCTAAGCAGCTTTCAGCTGTTCAGATATATCATGTTGTACACACATGAACAAATGAATATACTCATTGAACCATGTGTACACACATTGTAACATTCAGTGAGATGTGAAGCAGAAGCAAGTGTGGTCAGTGAGCACCCTGAAGATGTGTTCTTCAGCCTTCATGCTGTCAATCAGCCAGGTCAGTAATGGTCTGAAGTGCATAAAGATGGCCACCTCCTGCATTAACATTCGTTGATCAACCCTCTGAACCAACACATTGTGTGACCGTTTGTAATGTGCAGGGCAGTTGTTGAATGCTTTGTGCAACGTGGGATCAAATCAAAACCAGGAGGATGCTATCTTTATGCACATTGACTTTGTATTTTTCTACATGGAGCCTAAAAACAGTGTGTCTGCAGCAAAGCCTCGCCCCGCTCCACTTCCCACCCTCACCCAAACAGCAAAACAACAAGCCGGGAGATGACGATGACAAGAGCTATCGGGGAATGGCGAGGCCCACTCACCTTCTGGTTCACCACACAGTGTGCACTGTGATTCTAAACAAGGACCAAAGAGAGACAAGAGGAGATTAATAGAGGCAACACATATGTAATAAGTCTATGTTTGTGCATGTTTGTATGGGAACAAAAATCAGCATCACTGTCCATCACATAGACTGCTTTTCAAGATTCCGCAGGACTCTCTCAAAACAATGCAACTGAACAAACAACATGGAGAACAACAAGGCTCCTAATGTCCTTGCAGAGCAGTTGGTACCCATGTGCAACATAATAGAAACCCAGTCACCATGCATAATATGACCATCAGCCACATGCGGCTGCATAAAAAGACAAAATGAAGCAGAGACAGGCGTCAAAGGAGGAAAACAAAACAAAATGAGAAATCATATTGCTTCAATTCATCACTGCCATGTGCAATAGAGGCTGTGTGCCAAAAATATGAACACACAAACCTGGGCAAGACTCAAAATTTAAATTAAAGCAAAAAATCAAAATAAATAATGCATTGATTTATGATTGCATGCTATCCATCATTTTTCTCATTTTTCTCATTAGGAATGGCCCTTTAATTTAAGTGCATACCAGGCTTCACATGCATCATGCATTTCAATGTAAATGACTGATACGTTGCTATTTTCCTCTGTGAATCAACCCGTATTATTTCCATGCAAACATAACAGCACACTGTTCTGCCAGCATCAAAATCTAAATCAATACATGGGAATTACTTTTAATGAAGTATCAGTTTTTCCCAGGAGCCAACAGAGTGTAGGCAGCCTCCAAGAAGTGCTCCAAGATTATTTTAAACAACAAGATTATTAAATGGGTTTGTTTTTCTGAGACACTGGACACAATGAACAGAATGATGATGAAAATGAGAGTTATGTCCTTAGGCCTTAGTTTCCGCAGACGTCCCCAAAACAGCTGTGTTGTGTCAGTATTTGCCTCTCTTCCCTGATGTAGCAGTGGCCAAAAGAGGCCGTGTTGTTATTGCTTTTGCCAAGGCTCTCCTTCATCTAATCACTGCTAATTAGGGGCTTAATTAGATCAACAGCAACCTTGCACAAATTACTTGTCTTATTTTGGTGAAAAACAATGAGACTGCACTATTGATGGTTCAAATCCCTACATTCATGGACATACAAACCCACTAAAGCATGTCCATAACATTAAAGGTCCTGCAATCTCTCACTCTCTTCCCCACATGACCTTGCTCATGGACAGAGTGCAGAGAGGACGGCTTGGCAGACCAGCTGATGATTTGAAAGAGCTCCTTTAAAGGTTTGTTGTCGCTGTCAGTCTGGGCTGGTTGTAAAGTGTCACAGCCTCGCTGCCCTCTCATCACAAAACTGCCTACCGGTTCTTGCCTTGGGCACAGAGGGCTGCATTTGGCTCTTCCTGTTAAACTTTCAATACGCCTTCACAACACTTCCTCTACTTCCTAGATTTTATTTTTTTTTGGTGTAGACAAAAAAAGCCACGTTCAGATTCTATTATCAGACTATGCTGCACACTCACACCACAGACGAACTGAGAACACTGAGGACTGCGAAGACAATTCCACTGAGAAAATCCAGCTGCTACTGTCACTTTGCAGAAGCTACTGCATTGTGCTGTGACTTTACATGAATCTCTGTTCTCGTGTGCTTTTCTGGGTTGGTGGATATTGGGGTCTGTGAGGTTGAACCACACACAAACGGTGTGGCCGGCAGTGCAATGGCAGACAGCTGAAGCCATGAGAGAATTTACTGGGTTAATTAGTCGTTTTTACTCCCTACAGTATAATTCCACAGAGTCAAAGCAATTTGCTCTATTAGTTTGTCCTGCCTGTTTAAATTTAAAGCACTCTTGAATTTCCCTGTGTGGATCCCATATTGATCTTGGTCAGGCTGTTTTTACAGTATGGGAACCAGTTAATTCTCATTTGCTTTCTAATTGGAGGTGTAAAACAAGTGCCAGCCTTTAGCCATCAGCTAAACTTATTATGCTTCCGCTTTTGAGGAAAAGGAAGAAGAATTTGATGCTAATTTGAGTTACTGTGGATGAGACTAATAGTCTACAGCCATGCTAACTGGTCTGTGAGGCTGCACCCATCAGCTAGAAAAGTTAGCAAAAAAAGATTTTTTAGAGGGGGCTAATTTACTCTTTATCTTCGATTGTTGCTTTTTATCACATATTATTAACAACAGAGAGGAATAATTCAAATTAACTGAAAAGTAACTGTACATGCTAAGCGCAAACAATAACATCAAAGGATTCATCCTATGGCCTTGTATGGAGGAGACATCACGGCCAAATGAAGAGGTTTTTCTATTCATGCTACCTAAGATACTGAAAAGGTTTCCAGGCAACTGCCTGAACTGCACAATCATCTCATATAAGGAGAAAACAGATGGGAGGTACAAAGAAAAGGATGCAGGAAAATGACAGACTGGGAATTGGACACATAATGTCAAAATTATTGTATTTATCAATACTGCTGTTATCATACTTAAAGAGCGAGGACCACATATTTTATAGATTTAAATCCAAAGACACAAAAGATGATTTAAAATCAAATGTCAGTCTATTTCAGTATGCTAGACTCAATAAGCATTCTTCAAAAGTAGAGCAAAACTGGATACTGGCCTCTTGTTCGTTGTGAGTAATCCAACACACAGATCTTCACGGAGGCCTGAGGTGTCCTCTGGTATCAACCCCTCTCCAAACATAACATACAGAGAGAGCCTTGATCTGATAATGTATTCATCCATAATTATAGCCTTCATTTCCATATCAGCGCAGCTTGCTCTCACACCTACCCCATCAGCTGATCTCTCTTTTACTCTCTCTCTCTCTCTCTCTCTCTCTCTCTCTCTCTCCCTCTCTCTCTTTTCCCAGTTCATACATGTGTGAGAGATACAGGTGCTAATTAGCTAGTGCTAAGACTGTTCTTGGCTTTTTCACAAGAATGCTGCGTCTCTGAGAAAACACCCAAGGTTATATAAGGCAAGGTGAGATGGGGCATGAAAAGTGTTCGGCTTGATACCACAGGTGTGAGGGCATAAAAACTTTATTCAGGGAGTTGGTGCATTTCTCAGTGACGTGGGATTTACTGCGAGGAATGGCCCATAAGCTCTGTTTGCTTTCCCTGAGTTGGGCAGCACAGATTGCGAGACACAAGTCAAATAAAGACTTGGGGCAGGGTCAATAGGTAGTGAATAAAGGGAGGCACACAGTAATGTACAGCTCACACAGATGTGCGCTGACACAGATGAACTAACACAATTGTGTACTTGCAGGCATGACCACACGGAGATAAACTGACTCACAGAATTATACTGGAGCAAATCACAAGAACAACACGCTCCCGCACCCTCGGATTCAAGCCTCATCTATGTGGACGATCACCAATTTCAGTTTACCTTCCCCTTGACTGGCGCAATCCATCTTCAGCAGGCCTCCTGCGTATATGCAGCCTCCCCCTGGAGCTGATCTAGCACTTCTCAGAGGAGATGCGTTGCTGAGCGCAGGGCTGGAGGAGAACTCATCAGCCTGGCAGAATAAGCACCGCTTGCTTCTTCAGGGGCTAGTTGCACTGCATTGTCACACACATTGACAGGGTGTGCTGCATACGCTAACATTAGGCATTGTACATGACACTGGTAATACCTTATGGGGTCAATATTTATGAGTTTTGGGGAGTACTCTTTTTCGCTTTCTTGCTGAGACCATACTCATGTCAGTCCAAATAAATATGAGGCTACAACCAGCAGCCGGCTAGCGAGCTTAGCATAAAGACAGGAAGCAGGAGGAAACAGCTAGCCTGGCTAGGTCCAGCGGTAAAAAAAAAAAATGCCTTCCAGTACCAGGAAAGCTCAGTAAATAACACGTTAAATCTTTTTTGTTCATGTCGTGCAAAAACCAAAGTGTTACCTTTATGCAAAGCTAAGCTAAGCTAACCGCTTCCTGGCTCCAGCTTCATATTTACTGGAAAGACATGAGCGTGGTATTAAGCTTCTCATCAAATTATCTGAAAGAAAAACTAACAAAGTACTATTCCTTTAATTTAACATTATACTGAAAAGTTCAGTAACTTTAAATCAAAGAGCAGGAAAGACATTTACTATCTAAGTGACGTCATATACTCATGGTAAAATATTTCATAATGTAGGTCATGTACTACACACTGTATTTCCAGCTGTTAATGTTGGTAGATTTATTACTTCATGGTGTAAAACATGATACTAAACATACATTTTAGAGATCATGATTGTTCATTCACAGTTTAACTTTTGGCAAAACTGTCAAAACAATCAAAACTCAGAATCGCTGAATCACTAAGAGCAGAAGAAATACATATTAAAAGCTAATTATAAATCAGAGAATTACAAATATCACTTGATAATCCCAGAGAGAGACTCACCTCAATATAAACCAATAACAAGGAGCGCATTTTTAAGAATATTCATAATATTCCCTCCAAAGAAGGGAAGCAGCAGGCGTCTGACATCAAACAGCAAGTGTTTAAAATCAAGCCAGCCATCAGTGTTCGTGGATGAAGACACTGTGAGAACACCTCAAACAGCATTACAGGTGTGTGAGCTCCAGAACATACGGTTAACAAAAAATAGAAAAGTACAGAAAAAAAAAAGAAGCTCTTAGTCTGTTTCCGTGTCTGTGTGTACAGAAGAAGCAGTGGGCAGTATGGTGTGACGCGAGTGCAGGGATCTCAGCACGACCTTCCGCTACAGACAAACACTGTCATTCTGCGGCAAGTAAAAAGCCATCACATGTCAAGATGCATTACCTTGTCTATTCAGGAAAACTGTTTACGTGTATGTGTGTTTGTACATGTGTGGCTGTGAGGCCACTGATGCTTGAGGTAAGCACATCTGACTGCAATGAGAAATTCACAACACATGCTATCTGGCTTATTGCAGCTGATAGGGATTTTCTTTGGTGTTTGCAAGTGACCACGGTTAATTTCTGTACAATTAATACCTCTTGTACAAAGGGCCCTTACATTAAGTAACGTCCATGTGTGCATATTTATGAGTTAATATTATTTCCCCCTGTGGCAGTGTTAGCTACTATAGGGGTCTCCAGATGGCTAGGCAATGGAGATGGGAGCCCAGGGTCTACTGTGGGATTAAAGTAAACCTGCCTTGGGATGAGGAAGCCAATCTCACCCCTCCTTAACATCCATGCTAGTGCTTTCATCATGTGATTAACGTACAGTAGGCAGAACACACACACAGGTAATGGGTGGTTGAGACAGCAGCACTGACATAATTTACTCTGAATGAAATATTTAGAGGGGGTCTTCATGGTGTGTGAGCTCCAATCTCTGTGCATGATGTATCGAATCTGATAATTGAACATGGGTTGATTAAATGAAATGAGCACCGTGAAATATAGAAAGCTGAAGTTAAATGTATCTGATAAATTAAAATAACAGGTGTAGCCTACTGACCTTTACACATTGTATCCTTCACTAGCTACTTGCTCTAAATACTGTCCTGATTCAGCATTATACAGCTGACAAGCTTAGAACATGACTTCTTTGTCTAACAAACATTAACCAGCCAAAAATTACACTTTGGCCTTTTAACAGTAATTACCTACAACTTAGACATCAATTAGCCATAACTTTATGACCACTGACAGGTCAAGTGAAGAACATTGATTATCTCGTTACAATGGCACCTGTCAGTGGGGGGGGGGAATATATTAGGCAGCAACTGAACATTTTGTCTTCGAATGTGTTGAAGCAGGAAAAATGGGCAAGCGTTAAGATGTGAGCGACTTTGACAAGGGCCGAACTGTGATGGCTGGACGACTGGGTCAGAGCATCTCCAACACATGTTCCCGGTCTGCAGTGGTCAGGACCTACCAAAAGTGGTCCAAGGAAGGAAAACCGGTGAACTGGTGACAGGCTCATTGATGCGCGTGGGGAGCGAAAGCTGGTCCGTGTGGTCAGATCCAACAGAAGAGCTTCTGTAGCTCTAACTGCTGAAAAAGTTCATGCTGGTTCTGGTAGAAAGGTGTCAGAACACACAGAGCATCGTAGTTTGTTGCATATGGGGCTGTGTAGCTGCAGACCTGTCCACCACCGAAAGCTCCTACAATAGGCATGTGAGCATCAGAACTGGACCACGTAGCAATGGAAGAAGGTGGCCTAAAAATGACATGCTTGCTGTCTGAATGTTTCGTAGGTTTCTGTTAAAAGACCAAGGATGGATGAAAGATTTTCTAAGAGATTCAATTACTTTGGGGTTTAGCAAATATGGGTATTTTATGAACATAGAACTGGATTAAAACGGAAACGGCCATTGGAATCCAACCATGTATCACTGGGAATGGAACCCAAATAAGCTAATACTAATGAAAATAAATTTTTTCAAAGGATCTAATGATCTTACTGACCTAATCTAATGATCTGACAATGTTAATAATGAACAGCTTTTGAGTAACTCTAACTAATAACACCTGGCTGAAAAGCAGTGTTTCATTGCCCTCTCTGGTTGAACGTTTAAAGTCAGTGCTCTTTTGCGCCTCTAACCACATGCAACAGTGATGTCACAGTGTAGTGACACACCCTGGAGTGCACGTCTACATCACTGCAGCAAGGTGACACATAAAACCACTGGAGGTTAGCAAAAACAAGAATCTCAGGGGGTTGAAGTTACTCTTTAAAGTGAGTAAGCGCATATCTGAAAGTACCATATTCAGCTTTTCAAAAAATGTTTGAGTGGGTATGGAATCGCTCAAAATAGCACCAACTATGCACTGAGTTAAATCATTTATATCTGCTTTCTACTATGCATCTACAGTATATCTAGTGTACATACATGGACATATCATATGCATGCACACACATGTCCACCCACACACTGTGTTGCTGTTCACACTGTGGGTGTTTGCACATGTGAAGCAACATTTCATTTAGCCGTTTCTTTCCTATGTTAGTCCCTGCACACATAACAGCCTGACTGCGACGATAAGAGGCAGAAACCAGACAGAGGGAGGGATGGTTTGGGTGGACCAGGGTGAAGATATGGTCGGTAAAAAGGAGAAGGAAGTAAAACCTCCCACCGTTTTTTCATCGACCCCAAGGGCCCTTGGTCAGATTTATAGGTGGTTTTTCTTGCCTCGTGGGAGATGAGGGGAGTCGAGAGGAAGAGGGAGATAAATATTTTAGGGAGCAGGAGGAGGGGAGGATTTAACGTGTAAGTCGGAGACTGTATTTAAGTGATTTGCTGCTTCTCAACTGCGCTGAAGTATGAATGATAGAGGGAGAAGGGAGTTGGAGGTGTGTAAAAGACAAGGACAAGTGAGGTTGGACAGATGGAAAAGGATGGGAGGCCAAAGAGAAAGAGAGAGTTGTATAGACAGAAGTAGACAGACGGACTTGTGCAGAGAGGATATTGATGGCATCCTTCACGCCCCAGCAGCCCTCTGTCTTACTGAAGCATCCATCAGGAGCGCTCGCCCCGACAGATGACCATATTGACACCTGCTGCTGAGGGAGAAGGGGGGGGGGTGTAGACATAAATGACACGTTCCTCACTTCTCCGATGTCCTCTTTGCTCACTCCATCCCCCCTTTCCCTCATCGCTGTTTCTGCTGAACTCTTCTTAACTCTTGCCCTGATCAGAACTGACAAGCTCTGTCTGCCTCTACGCGTTTAGTTTGCAAAGAATGTGGAACAAGCAACAACGTTGCTACCGTCCACAGCGCATGTAAGGTCAGCTGATGTCGAAAATGTGATGGAGATGTGACAGGAGTTAAAATGGACTTGAGGTAATTGAACTTGCAGGTTCAATCCGGTTTAAAGCCTTTCACTTATAATCAGAGAGTTCCTAGAAGTGTAAATCATACTAAACTGAGTGTGTTGCAGTGCATGTCTGTGTATTATGTTCTATGACATTCTTGACACCTGGCAGTCATCTTTGGGCTGCAGTCACTTCCAATTTAATTTAACCCACTAAAAAGTAGCAGCACATGTAGCATTTTAACATGAATCTCAGATAGAGTGTCTACGTCATCTACACTCATAGCTCACTGCATATAACATTGCCACTAGGTAAAATCTTTACAAGAATCGTGTCACTTTATGACACAAAATGTAGCGAAGCAGACAGAGATACAGAATTTTACAATAACAGATGGTAGAAGAAGGGGGGGGGAAATATGTTTATTGTCTCCCTTAAAGGTATAAAATAGCATAAAGCATTAGAATTAATTGCACAGTGAAATATTGTTGTTGCTACACGCCTGTACCTGCAATGCAGTGAATCATCAACATGTACTGTATTCTCTAAATAATAACTGTTTTCTACAGCATAGCAAAATGTCACCATGTAAATATCCAAGAAAGTCAACTTCCTGAGTTGACTGAAATAAGGCTGAACTGATGCCAAACCTACACAGCATCACTTCCTGCTTCTGTGTTTCGCTGACTCATCATTTTAAAACCCCTCCATTCATGAAAGGCACTCTTTCCTACAAATCCCACTTCCACAGACAAAAACCATTAAGACTTGCTTTTATCCACAAATGATGTGAATTGTGCAAGGAAACCCAGGGCGTTGATGTCTTATAGCTGTTATTGCTATCAATCAATAAACGCAATCATTGTCAAGCTCCAACATGTGTGCGGCATTGTGCTCAGTAACACTGGACGAAGAAGAGGAAAAGAGAGTGTGTCAAGCATGAAAGTAATCAGCAAGCTCAGTGACAGTCGTACCGGGGCTACTGTCTATTATTCTTATTCATTCAGACGTTTTAGTTTTGTAGACACAAAGAAAACACGACACACAGGAAGGACAAAGTGGGAGAAGGGGGGAAAGCAGGGACAGTGCGATGTGTGTGTGTGCGCATGGGGTTCTCTGCAGGCATGTCTTTTCTGCGTCTACAAACTAGGGGAAAAGATGACTATTTGTTTCCAATGGAGTTTTCCTTGTTTCAGTCATTTTCAGTTATGGAAGAAGGTAAAAAGGAATGCAAATCGCTCCATTTGCATCAAAAACATTAGACTTCATTGAAGTAAGAAATTTGGTAATTTGGCCATATACAGACTATATTCCAAGTTTTCCAAAGTTCATTTTACTCAAACACATACCTATAAATAGTAAAACCAGAGAACTGATAATTTTGCAGTGGTCTCTTAATTTTTTCCAGAGCTGTAT
>JAVQJF010065061.1:0-26167 GCA_036023855.1 Gadopsis marmoratus | reverse complement strand
GTGTGTGTGTGTGTGTGTGTGTGTAAGTAAAACATCCCTGGTTTGTTCACAGTGGGGCTTCTAGCCACCAAAATCCATCATGCTTTTCCCAAAGATTGTATTTCCTCCCACAGCTAATTAGCCAGCCTCTTATTTACCTGTTAAAATGTTAATTTTGTCTTTTCAGCCGCTGGAGGCTTAAAGAGTTGGTTAACCCTTTTAATCATACAGTCAGGTCCATAAGTATTTGGACAGTGACACACGTTTTGTGCTTTTGCCTCTGTACACCATCACAATGGATTTGAAGCGAAGCAGTCAAGATGTGGCTGACATGTAGACTTTCAGCTTTAATTCAAGGGGTTTAACAAAAAGATCACAAGAACCGTTTAGGAATTACAGCCATTTTTGCACATAGTCCCCCATTTTCAGACACTCAAAAGTAATTGGACAAACTAAAATTACAAAAATGGTGTCATTGTCCAATTACCTATGGACCTGACTGTGCATAGGCAAAGAAATGCCAGGTTGCCAATTCTGAGTCAGTAGCAACTGTCATACATCATATGATTCAGGGGGACCTATGCTTTCTTTCTGCTGCAGTGTAACGTCTCCATCATGCTTTCCCTTTGTGTGAGCATACCATGTTTGTCAAAAACAACCTGGCAATTTTTACCCTTTTTTTTCTTTCTTTTTTCTTTTTTCAATGTGAAAAGTTGTATTTAGGTGTTTTGGAATTCCATGAGAAGTTTTCCTCAGTGAGTTACAGACATTTATTGTATATTGTCCTGGACATTATTTCAGTAGACAATGTGACATAATATACATTTTGGTGCTGTTCTTGTGTTTTGGGCAATATCAGCTCTGAGAGTACATATCAAAGGGATATATATTTCATTGGAAAATAGAAAAGCTGTGATTGTTTTGGACAGAAGTAGTGTTAATGTGAGATACAGCCGCTGCACAAACATTAAAACAACAGGGAACTAACTCATTGCTGTATAATGTGGATATATCATTTACATTGTGTGGTTCTCATGGCAGTTTTGTTTTTTAGATTTATAACTAAAGTACAATACCATTTTGATAATACTGTAGCATGGCACTCTCATGCTTCCATATCTCTACTCGTCTGCCCTCAGATGAGCTCATATGACTTAAGACCCGCCCTCTTCAGGTGGATAACCAATCAGAACACAACCTGTGGCCGCGACATGCAAAATGCTGAATGTCTTCCTAAACATCGCTGTACTGTGTTAGTTCTGTGACTAGAGTTTCAATGATCACTCGATTCATTCTATGGATAAACTATTTTGTTAATCAGTTTTTCATATCAGTCATTTTCTAGGAAAAATGTCAAACATTTTCTGGTTCCAGCCTCTTAAATGTGAGGATTTGCTGCTTTTCTTTGTCATTTATGACACTAAATGAAAAGCCTTTGGGGTTTTGGACTGTTGGTTCGGACAAAATAAGCCGTTTGAAGAATTTCACACATATTTCACAATTGTTTTTGATATTTTATAGACTTATAGATGGATTGATTTTAATTGTGAAAGTAATCAGCACATTAATTGACAGTGAAAATGACGGTTAGTTGCAGGCCCTTCTGTGAACACGGGCGCAGCTGGTGTAAGTCTTACACTCAGAAAGCATCAGACGACTTGCAGACAAAAATAAATAAATAATTCTGTCTGCCGTGGGCTTCTATTCGCGGTGTAACACGACGCATCTGTCCCTAGACGCTGTCCAAACTAGATGATATCTGTAATGCGCAATTATATTGGCAAAGGAGGAAGATATGAAGATTTCATATTCGCTGTCGGCGGAGGACTTTTCAAAGGCAGTCCAACACGGCCAATGCCTGCTGAGCACGGTGAACAAAGGTGAACTATTACTGTACTCATAAGGCGGCCAGAGCTCTTTGTATTGAAGTAAACAATCTTTCGATGGCAGTGTTTGCAGTCCTCAGCATGACAAATGCTAGCACTAATGAAGAAGAAATGGCCAAAGCAGTAGATGCTTACGATTGTGAAGCAATATGCATTTAAATTCCTGAGCTTCGTGTCATCACACCTTCAGGTAGCCAGAATTAGAGCAGAGCAAAAAACCGCAGCAAAGATTTGGTTAGGAATTAGCCCCAATTAGGTCGCCCCAAAGCAAATTTTGCAGATCAGAGGGGAAAAAATTAATTAACTCCACCATCTCGGTGTCTTTTCTACTCGCCATCCTCTCTCGCAGAACAACGATTGAGGAATATTTTGGCTGCGGCAGCAACTTTGAGCTCGATTGGGCTGAAGGCGTGTTTCTTCACCCGCAGCCGACTGATGGCTTTTCATCTGCGTGCCGGTGGATTTACAGCGGAAACGCCGATTTAAGCGGCTGCTTTATTATCCCAAGTTAATGCTTCGCAGCTTAGGTATGAGTACGTGTACACGCACAGATGGAAACACATGCCTGTACGCAGCGTGTGCACAGGTTCACACACACACACACACACACACACACGTGGAACCTGTGATGAAGCTTGAACGTGAATTCATTTTCCTAGTTGATGGGGAAAAAATCTGTTGTTGTGTTTTGTATCTTTTTTACGTTGCATTTTTCTTTGACCTAATTAGAGACTCGCGGGATTATAAAAAAAAGAGAGAGAGAGAGACACAAAACAGAGACAAATTCTAGACCGAAATAGACTAAAACCTCGGCCTCAGTTCTACTTTCCAAAGAATTTGCGTGGGGCGGAGGTTTCATCTAAGCATGACAACGGCGGGAAGAGCGGAAGTTCTAAAGAGAAGTGAAGGATGAATGAGAACGGAGCGACAGCGAGTGTGTAAAGGCAGGATGGTATTTAATTAAAGTCATTACACCTCTCTTGCATGCTGTCAGACGCTGCTTACGGCCTGACACCTCCTCCTCCTCTTCTTCTATTCTAATAATATTTTGTTACGTCTCCTTCCTCTTTTCCCCTCAATTCGCATCCTCTTGTCTTCTTCTTTTCTTCCTGTCTCGAGCTCCTCTTCTTCCCTCTTTCCAACTCTGTACATCTCCTTCCCTCTTTTCTCATCTTGTCCCCCTCTCTCTACTCTTGTCCCATCTTTTCTCCTTTGTTCCTCTTCCCTCTTGTTTTTGTTCCCTCCTGCCCTTCTGTCTCATCTTATTCTTGTCTATGTTGAAGTTACAAAAAAAAAAAGTTAATTTAAAGAAAGTACTAGAAGCTACACATGTTAACCGTCCACACACTCACACACACACAGACACACTGAAAAGGTCGGCATCTCGTCTCGCATTACCTTCATTTGTCTCTGCGAAGCAAAATTAATTCTTTCCTTCTTTTAATCACGATTGTGTGAACACGGTTGTGTGCATATGCATGTATTTGTGTGTGTGTGTGTGTGTGTGTTGACCACAGCTCATTAGGATACTGATGGCCTTGCAGGAGACCTTGCAGCCAGCCTGCCGCTGCTTTATTAATAGACACTGATTAAAGGTTTTGCAGTTGTGTGTGTGTGTGTGTGTGGTTTTTTTTTTTTTGGTTGTGTTGCATTGTGTGTTACTGCAGTATAGATCTTGTGTGTATTGAAGTATCTTCTCTCACGTATGTAAATTATAAGTGAGCATAAGTCTGTGCAGTGTCTTTCCTGTGTGTGTGTCCCGCCAGTGTGCATCAGCCATTTCCTATCAGCAGATCCGTCTCTCGCAGTGCGTTTCACTGGATGTAATGACTTTATTTTTACTCAGGGAGGATTAGACAGGAAAACGTATCCACATCTCTCAGATCTCACCCTGAGGCCGCCCAAGACTCATGCTCCTCAGACCTCCCGCCAACAGAGCGGTTTAGATAAGATGACTCGCATGTCGAGGAAACAAACGCTCTGCTGGGCGGATGTGGCAGCGCGGGCCGGCTTAGGATCAGCTTCAGAGTTGAGTGTTAAGTGTGTGTGTAGTGAGGAATTACGCATGAAGCTGTGTGGGTTGTCAGACGTGAGCCTTGATCGTGCGCTGATGGTCTCAGTGGGAGTTTCCCCAGAAGAGGTTCTCCCCCGACATCTGAGGGAAAGTGACTTTTAACAGATGGCACACCCCACCAGCATTTTTTAATGCATGTTTTTAATCAGGTTTGCATTTTGTAGCCCCAGTGTATAGATATAGAATGAGATATGCCAATGAATTACCGATTCATTAGCATACAATGTGCCAAGTATGAAGAAGGCTGCAAGCTAGCAAATAAGGATGTAAAGGAAGGGAATGCATTCTACACGTTTTGGCGAGAAACACTGAACTCCACAGGGCACCGTTGACGTTTTGATAACCGTGGGTGCTGAACATGCTAACACGTGTTAAGAGTCAGGGTAAGCTGCTAGGGCATTACTGGAAGTCCTCACAAGTAACAAAATAATTTGTGTGTGTTCCAGTGAAGGTTCAGAAGTCGGACCACCCCCACTCCTGGGACCCCTGCGTGAACTACTGTCACCCTCCAAACTCCACCCTCTGCAACACAAGCTCCACCCTCAACAAGTCGTGGACTGCCTCAAATAACAACACCATCAACAGCCTCGACTACTGCAAGTGTAAGAACGTAAACTTTCTTCCTTTCTTTACCTCCTCCCTATGTATTTCAGTAAGGCATATCATTTTTCTTTTCCCTCTCGTTTCTGCAGCTCTGGTATCTGCCAGTTTCTCTCCCGGCTCTACAACGACGTCGGGCCCCAGTAGCCAGAGCTCCAGCACCTTGCCCCGGCCTACAGTTCCCATGAGTCCACGTAACTCGCTGCTCAAACGACGGCAGAGGAAGAAAGAGCACAAAAGCTCCCGTAAGCTCCATCTGTCTCTCTGTCTGCACTGTGATGTGAGGGGGGAATGAACAATCAAAGCATCGCTCTCACGTGTGTTTAGTGTCCCTGGCGTCCAGTTCAGTGGGTCCGGGTGGCCAGGTGGTTCACGTAGAGACCAGTGAGGTCGTCCTAACAGGTGACCCGCTCAACGGCTTCGGTGTCCAGCTGCAGGGAGGAATATTTGCCACCGAAACACTGTCTGCGCCCCCGCTCATTCGATTCATAGAGCCCGACAGCTCTGCAGAGAGGTGAGCGCACGCACACGTCCACGCATGAATAAAC
This sequence comes from Gadopsis marmoratus, assembly GCA_036023855.1. Taxonomy (NCBI): domain Eukaryota; kingdom Metazoa; phylum Chordata; class Actinopteri; order Centrarchiformes; family Percichthyidae; genus Gadopsis; species Gadopsis marmoratus. The sequence continues at coordinate 21,080 of JAVQJF010065061.1, read as the reverse complement.
AGCACATGACACCTTTGTGTCCTGTTTAAGTTAAGACTGATGCATTTATTCTGGCACTACCACATCAAAACATCTGCCACAAACTGCCAGCTTTGCTTGTTCAAGATCTACATCACTTAAGCAAAAGGTGCAGTTATGCATATATTATATTCAAAGGTATATGTTATAATCAAAGATGCATGTTGTTTCTTAGCACATGTACGTATAACAGAGTTCGGGCAATGAAATACTGAAGTATGAAAAGTAAACAACTGTGAAAGTTTATTGTTGAAGTTTTAAAATACGAATGACATGGTGGTGTATATGCTGTACTGTTGGGTAGTTTAAATTCAAAGTATAATTTTCTTATCTGGCAATTTTTTACGTTTTACATGTTGATCTATGGTAGGACGGCAATGTACCCAAATCCAAATCCGTTGTTCAGGAAAGCACAAATCCGCCAGATATTTATTCTACCCAAAGTTGCTCACTATTATTTTGAGGGGGGGGTGGGGGAACGATCCACTCCCATGATTCACATGTCAGTGCATCAGCCATTATGTTTCTTCAAATTGCTTCATTGACGGCCGCAAGATAACAATGCCTCAACATAGTACTTTGATTTCACTAACTAGACATTTCATAAATAAATACATTCCTGTTGGTATTAGATATAGATTTATATTAAATTATCAGGGTGGGACATCGGTGCTCCCGGGTGATGCCCTCTACCCTCCTGGTTTCCTGGAGCACGGACAGACAGACAGACAGACAATGCTATTAAAACCACAGAACCTAAACACACACTGATGTACACTAGCCTGCTTGAATACTGTGTACTACTTGGTGCTACATATGTAGGTGTGTTATTTGGAAGTGTTTTAACAGCATGTTTGTATTTGTGTGACTGCAGCTAATCTAACGTGTGTGTGTGGACATATGCTGACTTAAATACTGCATTAGCAGCTTTACTGCCTGTGTGTATCCTGTGTGTATTCGAACGTTAGTGTTTGTGTGCGCGTGCGCGTGTGAGACGGATGTTGGCGGTGTATTAACGGCTCTGCCTGGCTCTGTGTGGGTGCATGGAAATCTTTTTAAGCATTTACTGTATGTACGTGGATGGGCTTTTCCAAATATCGACGTGTGTGTATGTGTGCGTTCATAAGCCTCTGTGTTTGCCTTTAATTTATGCATACGTGTTCGCACCTTAATTTTTTACGTCTCTCTGTATGAATTCACACTTGTGCCTGCATTGTGTGCGTGTGTCTACTGATTGATGTTCCTGCCGTATTAACAGCTTCTCTAAGTGCTGGGTGGGTTTCTGCACCCCGAGGCCACACTCCCTTCTCCATTAGCGCCCCCGCTAACAACACTAATTAGCTAGCTTCCCCTCGCCCACGCCGGAGGAATCGATAAGTACCTTCCTTTGCGCTTGACAGGGTGAATCCAAATAAACCCCTTTACGCTTAACCACAACTTACACCGTTTAAAAACCATATGCCGCAGTTTTGTTTTTTAGCCTGCAATTATCCTGCTTATTAGGTATAATTTTAATCATGTACAAGACTACTCATTACCAATGTATAATTAATAATCTGCAATATTTACTCTAAACTAACTATTTGTCTCTAATATTTTGCTTTGAAAGATGGCACTTTGTCAGACTCACAGTTTTAATCCCACCAAGGGATTAAATTATAACCAGTAATCAATCAGTAACCAGTACTTTATATACATAGGGTATGTTGACTTGTTAAATTTAGCAAAATACAGCTGGATTATATAGAAAACTGCTCACCAGGAACCATAGTTAATAAAAACACCATGCAAGGTGAATGAAAAGCAAAAAGACGAAATAAAGAGCAAAGAAATTAATATGAGAGGATTAAGATGGAAGAGAGAGGCAGGGAACTGAGTTTAAGAATGGGGGGGGGATGTGGAGAGAGACGCTAACTGGTTGCTCCTGATCACAGAAGAACAAGGGAAAATGAGACAAGGACGAAAGTCTTGGCAGGCCCTTTAATCCTCAGCAGATCATAATGAAGATGACTGACTGTATATTAATACGGGTCACCGGCTCACGGCTTAATGGAGGAGGCATCAGCTGTGTGCATTTGTGTGTGTCACGTTCGGACACGTGAAAATCCTAAGTGCCCCGCAAATCCAGAGGACAGTATCTGCGTGAAGGAGAGGCCTGGTTTAAGTGAGACAAACCACTTCGTCTTCATTTTCTCCTGTCAGAAGTCTCCCTGGTGCAGAACTACTGTAATCATTTCGCAGCATTTAATAACGTGGCTCTAATTGTCGCTCAGTGCGCTGATTCTCAACTGCGGTCATGACCTTTGACTCTTAGGCCATACATCAGTTAGAATCACATTGTCCTCTTTTCCCCCCCATTAGATGATTATAGCACAGAGTGCAGTGCAGTGGGTGCAGCTTAGGTTCCAGCGTGCTACAATCTGTCTGTCTGGCTTTAAAAAGAACAGCGTACTGCTGCGCCTTTACACGGAGCAGTCAGCAGTCAGAGGGGTTGAGGGTTCGTCACTAGTGGCGCCTTGTGTAGCTGGAGTGACTTGAGGTGAGGTCAGATTTCCAACATAAGAGGGGCTTTCGCTTCCAAAATTGCTTTAATTCACATGCCAGCATCTCAACAGACAGAATGGCTCCTTTGCAATATACCAGGAAAGGTATTAACATAATTCATTACTTTAATAGTCAGCGCTAATGTTCTTTACTTTCCTTTCAGCACTGATTTATGTAGCGAGGAACCAGGTTTGGGGGGGGGGGTTTTAAATGGTGGATGTTTTATGAAACACAAATCTAAAGTAGTAGCTAAAGATAGTGTGGTATGTGACACAGCAGGGAGTCTGAGGCTCCTTCGGGTGTCACCGGTCTGTGTAAAACGAATTAAAGGAACAAACATCACAGGTTTTTCTTCACAGTGTTTCATCACTCGAGTTTCTCTCTGCCCTTTGGCAGCATTTAATCCCCGGGGCTAATCGCATCTAAATAGGCACGAGAAATAGCTACACGGTCACGTTTTCTTTCAGGAGATATGAAGTGGCAGGGTGTGTAAACATGATGCTGAGTGTACATGTACACACTCGAGAAAAGACGCTCATGCTAGTGTCTGGATGTTTTTGGAAACCTTCGTAATCGCTCTAGTTTTGGGGAGCTTTTGTGGGTCAATCAGACTGAAATAACTGGAGACTCTCAGAGTTCCTTGTTGAACCCCTTTATTAATGACTTCATAAACCCTGACAGTACTAGTTTTGGCTAAACCTCTACCTATCCCATGGTCTATTAAATAGAGCTTTTTATGGACGTCGTTCCCATTGAAAGAATCCCAAAGAACTTAGATGAACCCAAATTTTAGGCCTTTTAACAAAACATACTCTGCCATAGCGAAAGCAGAATGTCTGGGTTCAGTTTCAGCTGCTCGTTGCAGCAGCTGTACATAAGTTCTCTCTTAAGTTAAGGTGCAAAGTTAAAACGAGTTAGTTTGAAAAAAAACAGACTGAATGAATCCCAACTGCAGTTTTACGGAGGACTTGACACCTACTAATGGCTGGGTGTAAGATTTAAGTTATGCGTTGGAACTGTTTCAGCTGGTGCATCCCTTAAAATGTGAGTAGCACGTGAACTCTGACCTAAATTAGAAACGATGTTCAGACTAGGCTACGTTTTATCTTTATGTTTGGAGTACACACGCTGCTGCACTGGCAAAACAACATGGGAGCTGTAGGGATTTGTGGGCCCCAAAGCACTAAAACTGTAAGATGAAGTGGCATCTGACGTCCTGACATCACCATGGTAACTCCTGTTGCAGGTGTGGCCTGCTGCAGGTTGGAGACCGCCTCCTGTCAATCAACGGAATCCCCACAGAAGACGGAACGCTAGAGGAGGCCAATCAGCTCCTCCGAGACGCGGCGCTGACCAACAAGGTCACGTTGGACATAGAATTCGACGTAGCGGGTTTGTGAAGTTTAAAAGTTCATCCTCCGATTCTCGTATCATGACGCCGTGACGTTTTACCATTTTCTCCACCATGTATTTAATGTACTTATATACTATAATTTGCTGCTCTGTGTTGTGACGGGGTGACTTCATGCTAGCTCACGTCAACTGTAGGATCTTGTAAATTGTGTCAGACACCTGTTGTTGCAACAATCACCCGGTGAGGGTTGTTGCGCTTCTATGCTCATCTATGAGGGTCTCAAACATTTATAGTATAACTCAAGAGGCCAGTGCAACTGTTAAACACTGTGCATTCTTTATTAGCAAGCATTTAGCAGTTTTGTTTGCGACTACACAAATAGACACATTAGCACAGACGGGATGAAGCTGGTCAAACTCCGCTGCTGAGCGAGCTTTTGTGTCGGTGCATGCAGGGGTGGACGGAGTAATTACAGCTCCTCACTGCAGAGCATGGCCCCATCTACATGCTTTTAACCCTCCTCAATACTCACATTTACTAACATCTTTTATCCTTGGGGTCAGTTTTTTGAGCCCAGCAATTTAAACTTCCAGAAAATAATTGTAAATAAAATTGTTATCCAAGTTTGTGTCAAGTACTTTATGCCACTTTGTTGACTACCTAAATCTCCTTTCAATAAAACATAACCCCCACCCCACTCATGCAGAATACCTTTTATGCGACTAATATGCAAATCAGCATAAAATCGCACTGATTGGCCTAGAATTGGAAAGAAAGATCTTTCTGGTGTTTTATTGGCTTTGTGTTGTTTCTAACTACCACAGTTCCACAGGAGGCTTCCCATTCTACACCTGCATAGCTGGACTGTGCACCACATGCCGCCCATTATTTTGACTTGATACCGTTCTGCCAAAATGAGCAACCCAGTGTAAGCTTACAAGTGGGTCACATCCAAGTCTTTCCAACTGTTCCCGTATACCTCCCCTCTGCGTCTGTCATCTCAAGTGTATCCATTTCGACTGATGGTTTTACAAAGAGCTCAAATGCTGATTTTGATGTCTCTGGCATGGCTGATGGCATCTGGTGGCGCCTGGAACCACCATCACATTAGCAGCACTCTGACTTTCCATTTTTGGAAGGTAACGTGTCGTAACTGTTGGAGGCTAAGAAAGAACAGAATCTGCCGGTGGGAAGGGGGGGGGAACCCAAGGGTCTCATTCTCATCAGAGGATGAAGCCTCGTAATCACGGCCCTCCTCAACATTCTCCTCAGTCTCAGAAACATTCTCCTCTGTCACTTTCACTGTCAAAGAGGTGTAGGACAAAACCTGGCAGGAAGCCTTTGCTTAGAGGTCGTTTTCAACTGGGAAAGAGCATAAAGAGCGCACACAGAGCACCAAGACAAATGGTTGGCTGCTGTGGCTTTTTACATGTTTACCCAAACCCATGTTGTGGGAGCGATCAGGGGTTCGAGCACCACTACAGGTGTGGTTATGTCCTCCGCTTCTGGTTTCTGTGTTGAAGAAAAGCCACTTCCAATTGCATTCCCAAATACGGGGAAAATGTTAATCAGTTTTTAACTTGAAATTATTTCTTTAGAAGTGAATCTCCTGTTTTTCCATTGACTTTTGGATGATTTTTTTCCTAAAAGGAATCTTGGCGCCACAGACTGAGAGGCATGTGCACTACAAATATGTAGCTTAGGAATCAATATATATACTGTATATCCATCCTCTTTCACACCACAGGAAATGGAAATGTTGAAAATGCTGGAACACTTGTTGCTGCTTTGCAATGTGCTTCTATCTCGTAAATCAAACATTTTGATTAACCACTAAAGACAAAGTTTACTTTGAGTTACTGAGAACTTTGGGACAGTTTACTGAAACAACAAACATTAATGGACTTCTATAAAAATCTACACAAACTGCTGCTTTGTCTCTGCCTGCTAATGTTTGGTTTGAGCAAAACACTGGAATCAAAATGTTTGCGTTGTGATTTGACTTGACTGGAGCTGCGTAGCTCTCTGCAGCAACGAATCATGTTTTCTGTGTTGCCTTTCATGATGTTGCATCATTTAGTTGAGTTTAACATAACCGGCAAGTTATTATGAAACTAGCATTTATCCTAAAATCGGAGCGAAAGTAGAACGCTTTCTTACCCTCCCATTAACGCTGACACAGCCCTTTGTAATACTTAAGGCTTTCACTCTTCGTCCACTTCTCGTAGCTGTTCACACTGTTCATGACATTAAGTCGCGTTGATACACAAGGAAATCTGACTGATGTACAGCCGCTGGTCCAGAAATGTTCAGTGCGTCTTTTCTCGCTCAGCCCTCGGGGACAGAAATGAACTTGACGATCATGCGTGTCGTGCCAGTGAACGATGAGAGCTTCTTCGCGAGTCTGACGGGGTCCTGAAGTGAGGCGCTGAGCCAAATGGCTTGTTAAAAAAGGCTTAAGTGGTTGTTTTACTGGTGGAATTAGTATTATGGCCCATGCAGGCACACAGTGAGCATCTGAAGTCGCTGTTTGCCCCGCGTAGCGCAATTCAGAGGAGATAAGAGCAAGAGCTAAATGTCTTGTAATTGCAAATGTTAAGCGGGATCAAAAGACTTATTTGCTGCTTTGTTTATGTGTGTATGTATATTAATGGCTTTTCTGCACGTGTTGAACACCGTGTGACGTGTTTTGTATCGCAGAGTCGGTGGTGCCTAGCAGTGGTACGTTCCACGTCAAACTGCCGAAGAAAAGAGGAGTGGAGCTGGGACTCACCATCAGCGGTAGGAACACACACACACACACAGAATGTCTAAATGTCACGAGACCACCCTGCCTGCTTCTTCACGCACACGATCGCACACATGCTGTAGCCTGCAGGGACGCTCGGCTATAAGCATCAGCAGTGTTTACAGAATGGTATAGATGCCGGGGAACACAGTCGCAGTCTCAGCTCTGGTGACACCAGTCACGAGGCGCAGGCCTTGTGCTGTCTGGCCAAAAGTATGTGTCTCGGCCACTTAGCTGCAGATGTTAATGCGACAGCACACGATATTACTTCCACCCTGTCCCATTTCTTTTTGCATGACACTGAGGTGAACAGTCACATGTGGCTGTATTGTCCAGGTGTCCACCTTACTGTATTTGGATGATGTGCACTTTTGGCTTTTTACAGTGTTTACAACTATGGTGCATAGAATATTTTTGTTATATTTGTTTTTGTCGAAACTGGAATGCCGTTATTGTTCTTCCAGGTAAGTTGTGATGATTGATCGTCATCAATTCAGTCAGAATGATTCAGTATGTAGTTATTGTTAGTCTGGAAGGTGTGTATACTGTAGTGTGCCAATGTATACTGTAGTGTGCCAATGTATACTGTAATATTTCTAGTAGCATGAGCTCATCTGGCAGGTAGACTGCTGCTGAACCTGGCGACATTTTTTAAATACTTGGAGTAAGGACATATAAATACATCAGTAAGTATTACAAAGATCAAAAGGCACTTTTAGGACCAGAAGATTGTTCAACAGACTCCTCAGACTGGATGAGATCATGTGAAAGTATGAAAGAGTAACCTCCTCTTTGTTAATACAGGCATTATGTGTAATTTTAGAAGAAAATGGTCATCGTCAAAAGTTCAATATAAATGTCCTGTGTACAGAAACTCTAAGGCCCTGGTGTATGGGTAGTTTCTGTATACATCAAAATGCAAATGACATTAGTGGATAAGGGATGATCTTACTTTATAATGCTGCTGTACAAATAAAGAATGGTGCAATGGCGCCATCTTGTGAATTGAAGCTGAAAGTGTCAGAGTATTTCATATGTTAAGTATATTTTTTCCATTTCCATCTAGACATGTTAAGCTTCCAACAGTCTGCTAAAATTCAACTTGTGAAGACTGTATTATATTTTTTGTATTTATAAAAACACCTTTTACTTTTTATTTCAAAAACAATTAAACTTGATAATATAATACATTGTATTGTTACTGGCATTACCTATCTAGTGCTACTGTTACAATTAATATTTTTTGTATTATTGTTATTAGTAGTAGTAGTAGGAGGAGGAGTAACTCTTTATTTAACAGCGATATTATATAAATATATATATATATATACATACTTATTTTGTCATCTCCCTCCACAGCCAGTAAGAAGCCAGGAGAGCCCCTCATCATTTCTGATATCAAGAAGGGCAGCATGGCCCACAGGTATCTTACAGAGCGTATTCTATTATATCCAAGAATATGTCATACATCACCTCATGTACATCAAAATTCACAATACTCTATAAATTAATAATTTATTCTCAGTGTACTTGATTACAAGTGTGAAGATTGTCATCTTGCAGTTCTGTGAGTACAGTTTGGCAGAATTCTGGCAAAGGAACGCTGTAGTACAACAGTGACGGAACTGATCCTGTCCGGGTTCCACCTTTGTGCCTCTGTCTGTCTCTTTCTCGCTTTCAGAACAGGAACGTTGGAGCCTGGTGACAAGCTGTTGGCCATCGACAACATCCGACTGGAGAACTGTTCCAGAGACGATGCAGAGCAGATCCTGCAGCAGTGTGAGGAGCTGGTCAAACTAAAGATACGCAAAGATGAGGACAACTCAGGTATATGTGGGCATATGCACATGTAGCACAGTGGAGTCCGCCTTTGGTGGTTCAGTGTACAGGATGACCAAGATGTGAGGGACGGACCATTGCACTGCACAAAAGTCTGCCATTGTGGCTGAAACAAATTCCCAGTTTTGTTTTATTTGATTAAATCATGTGCATCAGTTCAGCATTCATCAGTTTAAGAAGAAGCACTATAGGTATTTGACCACCAGGTGGTGGTGTTGGCCACAACTCATGGACTCCTGCTGAAGGTGGAAGATGCATCTTTATTGATCCCAGTGGGAAAACAGATAGGATGGATTAACAATTAAATCCGGGGTGAAACAGCAATGAAATATATGGGATATAGTCAGACAATGTGTAGGAAAACGGGATCCTGCTGGTGTGGTGGTCTAATGTGCAACAACAACAGCGCGATTTCCTCAGTCTTAATCCAGCTAAGGACCCTTGTGCTTGGCCACTTGTTACTGAATTTACAGCCGCCATCTTGGATTTGTGTGATTTGACGGGTTAATAACATGAAAGCGTCAGAGTTGTTCCACTGTGTGTTTTTGATGTGATGTAAAATGAGCCCACACAAACACAGGCAGGGATTACGTAATCCTGCCGGATTATGACTCAGAGGGGTATAAACACACACGCACGCACGCACACTCTCACTCTCACGCACACGCACACACACACAGAGATACAGAGATTATGTGTTCATGCTACACGATGACAAGGCAGAAGTCTCCCCCGTTTCCATGGAAACTGTGTCTTTCCTCACCCGTGTTGTCGTGCGGGGAGTTTTGACCTACTTCTGGATATAAATCTGTGCGTGTGCGCATTTCAAATGAACAGGTAACGTGATGCTGTGTCACTTGGTAAACTGAAGTGTTTTTGTGTTGTGTGTCAGGCGAGCAACATACGTCAGGCAGTATCACCTACTCCTTGGAACTGAAACATTAGAATAACGTGTGTGCGTGTGTGTGTGTGTGTGTGTGTGTGTGTGTGTGTGTGTGTGTGTGTGTGTGTGTGTGTGTATCAGATGAGCAGGAGACGTCAGGCAGCATCATCTACACAGTGGAGCTGAAGCGGTACGGGGGCCCTCTGGGTATCACCATCTCAGGCACCGAGGAGCCTTTTGACCCAATCACTATATCCGGCCTAACCAAGAGAGGCCTGGCCGAGAGGTACGTGCTCACGCACAGTCGCACACAACGCACACTCATACATCATCTCTTCGTTGGAAATCCAGTTACCAGTTTGAGTTGAGAAGCATTAGGAGAAACACTGCATCTGGGAGACGTTTGGATTGCTCACATATTTTTGTTTTATTTTGCTTCAGTACCAGTGTAACAGCATTCAAACGTAGTACAAAATAAAACTGAAGCCTGAACTACAACCTAGACTACTAAAACTGCTACGTTGTTGCAGTTTCAGGCTTTCTTTTAATTGCTTCTTTTTTTTTTTATTTCAACAATTAAAAAACAAAAGCTCTGCATCCGTGGATGATGATCATTCTCTGGCCACTTGAAAATCGCCAAACGCGCCTCGTATAATTGAAGCCTCTCGGGGGTTCAAAGCATCAAACGTGCAAATTTGCTTCACTCCAAAAATGCAATTTGTGCACCGTCGGTGGTGGTGATGAGCCAGCACGAGTCTTTATTCAGTGACAGTCTGAGCCTGCACAACAGGGAAGGACTCACCTGCAGCTCCACTGAGGCATGATGTGGGTGTTCACTGTGTTCTGTGTGGGGCAGGTGAGCTCACTGTACTGTTGGAAACACTCTGTCCCATTGCACAAACCCAGTTCTGCTACGTAGGTTTGCACATTTGTGTGAAAACACTTAAGACATGGCACATAAAGTTTTTGTATAAATGTCTATATATTCATCTTAAAACATGTTGTTTTATCTTCACCTTGTGGTCACTGTTTCCGCATTCCAGTGCTTCGCAAATTTACCAGCGGACGCGTGTGATTCCTAAAAACCCCAGGTCGTCTGTGGAAATTAGCGTTGGCAGCTGTTCCACCTTTCCACAGTATCGTGTTTCACTGCGTCTCATTAGGTGGTGGATGGATCTATTCACATCTCTGTCGAATTCTGTGAATTATGTCTCCAGGGCTTTTTGGTAAACCATACTGCTGCATTTAATTATGTATGTATTGATTAGTTAAATCTGGGAAAGCATCTCTGTGTAAAGTCTCCTGGTTAAATGAATGGCCACGGAATTAAAAGTGACTAAGTTGAACTAAAATCGCATACTAGCGCACTTCCTACTACATACCCAATCACTGTGCACTGCATCCTGCCTACTAAATTAGTGATTAAGTATGCCATTACCAGCAGACTGTTCACAATCTAGTAATACTCTTTCTACAGTACATTATACATGTGAGCTCTCGCGTTGTTTCTCTTAGCTGTACCTTAATGTCCCGGGTCCTGAGTAGCTTCTGTTTCACGCTCACTCTCTATTATGTGTTATTATTTTACCAACACTGCACAGTCTGAGTCAGAGTCTGTAAGTAAGTCCAGTAAGCTCATGCTGCATCCTTAAAATCTCATGCTAATCTGGTAAACATCCAGGTATTTCTCGCCTGCACAAAATCCTCATACTATGCAGCTGGAACTCAATTTTATGTCCTATTTAGTGCGAATAGTAACATAGGCAAGCTAGGCGGTCGCCCAGGGCGCCACCAGCTGGAGGGGTTCCGAAGACATTTTTTTTCTAATTTATTTCAGACACCCAAGGTATTTTAAAAGGTCAGCTCCACTCATGCCAGTGCTGTCGTTACGTACGTTGATATATAAAACCAATGGTCGCTGAATATTATCAAAACCAGGACGAGACTCGGAACCTTTTAACTGTACATACACAGTATGAGTGCAGGTGTGAGTCAGAAAAGAAACAGCCCCTGACTGTAGCTGCAGTTACGTGGACAATATTTCTTCAACCCGACTGAAATTAATCTGATTAGAGATTCCGATTTGACTCTTCACGTGGATGCTAAAAGAAAGGGATCTGATAAGATGTGCGTTTACAAATCTAGCTTTTTTGACATGTGCACAGTGTTCCTGTGGGGGTGCTGTGAAGCGTCTAAAATGCTGTAAAATATAACAGAAGAAGAAGACGTTTTTGTGTCCAGCTTCGCTCATCTTTTCAATGCCTTGTTTAAACAACTCTTTCGACCATCTATGAATCTTTTAAGGTCTCCAACAAAAAAGTTGAATCAGCCGCGGACCAGTTTTGTTTTGCTGCCGCCATGTTTCTGTTCCCTCGCGTTCCCGCAACGTGGGATCGGATTAAGTGCTTACATGGCTAGTAGGCGCCAATCTTTTTGGATTCTGGTCTATTATTCTGATTATCAGTGGAATATTAGGGTCCATGTAAACGCAGCTAGTGAGAACAGAAAGAATAACAAGTATACTGTTTGGTGGCAAAGGGTTAGGGTTAGACTGTAGATCCAAGGTCATGACCTTTTCTGTCTCTTGAGAGCAGTTAGCTGATTTAGAGACAACATAGTTAGAACAAACCATCCCATTCAAAAAACGACTTTGTCGGGAATGGAGTAATTATTTCCTTGTGCGCTCAAGATCAATATCAAGGTTAAAAAACAGATATAATCTTTCAGGACTCAGAAACTTAATCCCACGTGAGACAGATGAAGGAACCAGTTTATGTCGCCTTGTTTGGTCCTCCCTATCAGTGGGGTAAAAACCTTTATTAGCAGAAATAATAGAAGACGCCTTGGGCAATAAATAGAGGGATTCCCCACCATCAGGTGAGTGTGCAGCAGGTGACATGGAGCGATGGCAGATGAGATAATGAGAAACATGATGTGGCGGAGAGATGGGATAACAGGTAGTGTCCACTGCATAATGTTTTTTTTTTCCTGAGTCATAATCATCCACTGGTGAATTGAGCTTCTAGCCAGACCACCACACGCCACCTACTGTATTTCACAGTCAAGTGTCAGCTTTTATAACTGGCTCATGTGTCATTCCACCAAAACACACCCAGGCCTGGCAGCTTGCTGCTTAACCTGCCACATTCACACTCTCTGTGACCCCATTTCTTGGAGCCTGTGATGTAATTGTTCCGTTTCCTGTCATAAACGGTTGTCGATAAAGCACTTTGCCTCAGATCTGTTGGTTAAAAGCAGCCTATAAATAAACTTGGCTCAGCTTGACACAGAAGAACGTGCAGGAATGCAAATGACATCAACTTCATCTGCATCTGCGTGGCTCGCGGAAAATGTTCACACCGACCCGGTTTTTCTCTCTCAGCCATTTTGAGTGCTTTGATTTTGCCAAAGCAGCTCAGGTAAATAGAAACTAAAGATATAAAATCCAGGAAACCTTCTCTCGAGTAAACACACACTTAGGTAAATATGTTTAAAGAATGTGCATGTGATATTTGGGTCCATGAGTGTGTGTATATATATGTATGTATGTGTGTGTGTATATATGTATATACATATATATGTATATATATGTGTGTGTGTATATATATGTGTGTATATATATATACACATGTATATATATATACACATCGCCCAATGTTAGCTGGGATTGGCTCCAGCCCCCCCCTGCGACCCTTCGGGATAAGCAGTATGGTTAATGAATGAATGAATGAATGAATATATACACATATATATCAAAGTAGGCCACAAGATAAGGGACTGTTTTATATTTTAGGCCAGTGGCCGGTGATAGAGGGATAAAATAGAACTGGAGTTATTCATTCCAGAATCACCTTGTTGTGACCCTTGTCTAGTCATGTGGTCGTGCACATGAATTTTGTTTAAACAGCAATAATTTTAAATTAAATTCCCAAACCCAAATCGGATCTGTAAGCAACGACAACATCACTGCGGCGCTGAAGCCTTATGTTTCAGCAGCTAGTTTGTATCCAATACTGTGCCTTGCAAATTAGATTTGTATAGAGCTAATTTGCACTTGCAAATGTATTTTTGGAGGAAATATAATAAGGTTAGACATAGGTCGTGGTCGTATTTGAATATTGAAGACGTGTTTGAGGAAATCTGGCTTTTTCAAAGGGTCAGTTCACACAAATTTCACAAAGCAGAATGTGTCTGCACAAACAGCAGCAACTCTGCTGGATAGAAATGTGCTATTGATGTCATTTGGTCCCCTTTTTTTAGGGCATATATAAACTGCAATCATGTTAATTAATTTAAAGTTCCCCTCCACTCAAAACTTTAATAAAAACATATCAGCCACACATTGTTTCAAGCAGACTATTTGTATATATGTTTTAATACATGTCTTCAACTTTGTCTTTACCTTTATGTCTCAAGTACTTGTTTCCTGCGTGTGCGTAGCACTGAACTGTACATTACTTTGCGTGCGCCCCCTTACCGATGTGTGCACGTGAACGTGGATGTTTTCATGTGTGTCCAGGACGGGGGCTATTCACGTAGGGGATCGGATCCTGGCCATCAACAGCGTCAGCTTAAAAGGCAAGCCCCTGAGCGAAGCGATCCACCTGCTGCAGATGGCTGGAGAGACGGTCACCCTCAAGATAAAGAAACAGCTCGACAGTGAGTGTCAAAACCGTTAGTGGCAGATTTGCATCATAGATCAGTTAGGCGCGATCGATATGGTTTTATGAAAATAAATAATCTACTTATATTTGTTTTTAAACTCCATGTTTTGGGGTCAGCCCTCTAATACCTGAACCTCTTGAACCTGCCATTTTCTTTAAGACCCTTACCAATAAGACATTTCCTAGATGTCTGTAATCTGTTTAGATATTTGGAACTCAAAGATTATATATTATTTTTAGCAACATTACCCTCTCGTGATGACTTGCAATCATTGCATTTAATATGTTGGCAATCCGGAGAAAATCAACCTGAAGACAGACTTCTTGTTTGATGCTCATTTTATTGGACAAATCTAAATCCAACTTTTTTTCTCTCAAGATGTAGACGAGAGGAAGGCAGCGGAGGCAGAGGACACAACAGAGAATGAGCTCAGTGACCCCGAGGAGGACGATTTGACGGACAGCCAGCAGACCAATAAGATGTCGGAGCTTTACTCCACGACCATACCCAGCGTCGACTCCGCCATGGAGTCATGGGATGGCTCGGGGATGGACGCCGGCTATGGCAGCCAGGGTAAGCTTCGGGTTAACACCAGCGTGGCCACACACTGCAGAACAGAATTAGAATAGAATAAACTTGATTGTCCAGCCAAGGCAGGGACATTTTCTTTGGTCTCAGCCAGTAAAATATGAACACATCACATTAACAGAACAAAGGCCTCTCAGTGCATTCATACCCATGGTGTACAGCCTCTTTTTGTTGACCACATTATTTGCATTTGGGACAAAAGAACCATTGTAGATTTTTTTTTTTCCTCGCCAGGGGTATTCTATTCTGTATCATCACCCTAAAGGGAGCAGCTCAAACTCAGAGTGGAGGGGATGCGTTTTCCTGTGCGCTGTAAAGGTCATCTAGTGGCTTTTGTTGGCTGCCTTCTATCTTCCCTGCTGTCCTAACAATCCTGGTCAGCGTGCTTCTATTTACTAAAGCCAAGTGCCCGGAGCAGACACGAGATATTAAAAGCAAGGATGCTCTCTATCAGGCTGACATCCACTTTTTCCAAAACATCAAGTCTGACCCCAAATCCCTTCCGTTTCCCTATTTAAAAACCATCTCTGACTAGCTTTCTTACATTTCAAATCTGTGAAACTCAGTTTGTCATCTACATGTGTTCCCAAATGTTTAAAGCAGGTTTTCCTTTATATTTCCAACATTAACCAACAATGAGCTGGACTTACACAATTGTTCTCGCTTGGAAACCTGAGCTAAATAATCAGAGACATCATCATTATGTTTGTGGACGAGACCCACTAAAGCCATATATCATCAACATATTTAAATAACCTGAAATTGCTGTTGTGCGCTGTCATTTCACTGGTGTACGCAGAGAATAGTATTCAAGATGTACCTCGTGCTGCAGGTACGTACAGCCACCAGGCAGCTGGTATCGCCCTCCACCCCCATGAGTGGCGCAGTGCCAAGCAGCAGCAACGCAGCACCACACCTCCTCCTGGACGACGGAAGAACTACCCTTTCAGCGACGGAGGCTTCAGTGAGGATGACTGGGACAAAGCACCCGGGTAGGACTGAAATTATTCATTCATTCTCTATACCGCTTATCCGAAAGGGTCGCGAGAGAAGGGGGGAAAACCCTGGACTGGTCGCCAGTCAATCACAGGGACTGAAATTAGTTTTATCTTTTTATTAGAAATCATGAATCTTTTACATTTTAGATTGACTGCGTTTCGTCCAATTCCAGCTGTCATTTGACTCCATTCATTTTTGTACTGCATGAAACTCTCATAATGCAGACATGTCTAATCCATCACACTGAACATCAAGCCTGCATTGATTCTTGCCAATTTATTTAAGTCTGTTCACTGAGTTACCTCATAAAGATAATGTACAATTGAGAAAATAATGCAGACTTTATGTTCATTGTGATGATTTCATAACTTTCACGAGTCTGTTACTATTCTATTTGTACCTCACGGTCATTCATGGAAAGGAGTGGATGCCTGGAGCACTGTAGCGTGGTTTTCACGATGGTTAGTGATGTAAAGATTATGTGATTTGTAGTAAATATGATCCTTTTAAAGACACATTTTGATTTAAATGGACTGGATGCAATGATTCAGTCATTTCATTCCAAAGTTCTACTTGACATTTTTGCGAAACACTAGATTGACTAATTGTGTATCTTTATAACCGTTGTCTGTGTGTGTTGGCTCTAAAACAGGAGGTTGCACTTGATTCTCTGCTTGTGTGTGCCAGTATCAAGTACCAAGAGCTTGTGATGAAGTGGGAATTTCATCGTGGTTTCTGTGTGTTTGTATAGTGATGAGTCAGGAGGTCAAGCCTTGTGAGGATCGCAGCATTCACTGGGGTTATATAACACTAATGGGGGGGGGAGAGGAAGGACGGTGAGAATGAAATAAAGTGAAATAAATAAATATATCAGCCGCGCAGTGAAAGTGAATTAATCTTGTCAGTCAAGGACATTCAGCGTTAAACGATTACGCATGTTGGATTTAACCAGAACGAACAGCCTTGTCCTGCACTGAGCGGCTTTGTTGCTAATACGTGTGGGGATTTCTGCCTTGATGTGAAGACTGCAGTACACATTAGTTCACGTTGCTATGACTGTTGATTGGTCAGGTAAGTGTTTTAATGTACAGAAAGGTTTCATGTTAGAGAGAAAAAGCACAGTTTGCATTATACACACGTCATGACCGAGATTCAGTCCAACAGGTGCTCCATCCAAACGTGTGTGGTTTGGTTTTTCTCTAATGACCAGTGACACTGCCACCTGGGGACAGAACTGTGTTTCCAAAGCAGCTTCATTTTAATTTAATTTGTGTGTGTGTCTTAGATTTATTGGCCAACAACCGGACGGTATTCTGTTGGATCCAGAGGACAGTTTCTGGTGTCAGGCACTTGAAGATCTGGAGACCTGCGGCCAATCGGAACTCCTCAGAGAGATCGAGGTCAGTTAGCATGTTAGCATCCACCTCTGACTTGACCTGCAATTATTAGCATTAGCATGCTTTGACAAAATGGCTGGACCCTGAAGTCGCCACAAACGGATGACCTGTTGGTTGCAATGTTAGCAATAGCATCAAACCGTATTCCCCACAGTAACCATTTACATTCCTTCATTTACTTTGTGATATAAAGTGATGTTAAGCTATGCATTTACCTATATATCTACAGTATTTAGCATGTTCTCATTACAGCTATGCCACAACCTCATAATGCTTAAATCCAGCTTTATGCACACAGTAGTGATATCAGTGTCAAACCCTAAGCACTAAGCCACTGAACAACTGAACAATGAACAGCAGTGTTACTCATACACCTTGACGTAGGCTACACTGGATCACCGCTCACAAATAAGCAGCTTTTTTCACCTTAACCACCACAGCCAGAAAGATGAATATACACACACACACACACCTACTGTTAACACAATAACGTTTTGGTTTGTGCAGGCATCCATCATGACAGGAACCGCCATCAGTCTGGGTGTAGATGGTGTCAACAAGCCTCTAGCTGAGCCCATGCTGAGCCACAGCAGGATGAGCCCGTTGCGGAGAAATTCTCTCCTGCACCAGGGAAACCTGCTCCACCAGGGTACACACCTCCACCAGGGCGCCCATCTGCACGAGGAGGCCCACCTGCATGAAGAGGCCCAGCTCCACCAAGGTAACTCAAAGGCAAATGTGACCCAACGGTGGTTGTCTCTCCAAGCTCCTAATACAGGACAGGCAGAATAACTCTAACACAGTGTCTTTCTCCCCGAGGGAAGATAAACTACATTTTACATTCAAGCGTGTTTCTTTGTATAGTTCTGTTCCCCAAATGCTCGTTGAAGTGCTGTTTTAATCTTATTTAAAAAAAAACTGGCCCTTTCATCCCACCCAGATGTCCATTTCAACCACGAGGCCCACCTGCACCATGATGGCCAGTCTCCTCTCATGCATCACGAGCCCAAGCCCAAGGCCTCATTGAGGGTGTCAGAGAGGACGTGGGAGTCTCGTCGGATCAAGGAGGAGATGCAGGGGATTCTGTCTCCAACGCCTTTGGAGCTGCACAAAGTGAGTTCAAACCTCAAAGTGAGTCCAAAGGGTTGAATGTTGATAGGATTACAAAAGTGAGTGCATGAGTATAGGGTAAACACTTAAGAATCCAAAATGTGAAGTCATCCAAAATGACTGCAGTTAAGGGTTGGGCACACATTTCAGTTATTGGGCTGAAAAGAAAACAGTGTGGCGTGCAGTTTGTGAGAGTACTGTTTTACAGGCGCAGAGCCTTATTTCGGCTTAAAGAAATTGCTCTGCATTTTGGGAAATTTGCCGTCGTGTTGCGAGTGAGATAATGTCTGTGTGGAAAGCATGGAGCTGGATCCAGGAGGAGATTAGCTTAGCATAAAGACTGGGAGCATGGGGAGACAGCTAGCCGGCCTCTGTCTGTGCACAGACAAATGCAATACCACGGCAATTAGCCAGCTGCCTACCAGCACCAGCCCTACCAGCTGTTGTAGGCAGATTGTTAAACTTTGGACAGGGCCAGGCTAGCCGTGTGCTTAAAAGGCCTTTTAGACATTTTGATTTGTCGTAACAGGACAAGTACAGATGTAGCTAATGTTGTTATGGTGTTAGGTATTTTTAAACCAGGGCTCTATATGGTGTTACCAAACGTTTTGGAGCTGGTCCAGTAGATCGCCTCAGCCGGCATCCGCGAACAGGCTGCAACATAATCTTTTGGGGCAACTGCGGCCATGAAATGTCAGAATAACAATCTGAGCCTGTCGGTGACAAAAACAAGCACTTTTAGTGGACGTACTCTTCACAGGCGCAATTGCCCCTAAGGATTATGTTGCAGCCCGTTCGTGGATGCCGGCTGAGGTGACCTGCTGGACCAATACCAGCAAGTAGAATTATGTTCCTACTGTCGCATGTCAAAACGGTTTCTGTGAAAAAGGCCGTACTGTATCTGTACTTATTTTGGGTTGGTTCAAGTTTAAAAAGTCATAAAAAGTACTGTTTTTATGAGTACAAGGTAGCATGTACAATTTAGGGGCCCACCATCCTTTTGGAAGCTGCTGTGCTGTTATGTCTTCACCCTCCTGTGGACTTAAAATAACGACTTCATGCAAGAGTCTGTCCAGACTTGTAGCTACAGCCCAGGGCCAGAATGAGAAATAGATTAAAATCTGATAGGCTCACTGGCCATCAGCCAAAATGCTGCCTCTAAATGGTGTCTCATTATAAGATCATACAATATTCATATATCACACGATACTGCCTTTTCAGTTTTTGTTGTTGTCTGGCCTGCATTACCAAGCATTTATCCTGCATTAACTCATGCTTGAGTAAAGCATGGATGAATACTGCACTATATATCCTATACAGTCACACAAAGCTTTAATTCTGTCAGCTGAAAAGACAAACACAGAAGCCCCACAATCCGTCTCAGGTATGACGTCAAATTTCGAGAAAAGGGGGAGGATTTTTCTGTCGGTTTTACTTTAAAAAAAATGGAATCATAAAATCATGCAAAGTCTTGGCCTGTCTCAGAAATGTGCTAAATATCCACACTTAAGTTTAGATCAACTTCAAGGGCACTTCCGTCGCCTTTTCCTCTGCCTGTTCTTCTTTCACAAGTGAGACCAATGGCTGGCAATGCCGAAGCAAACTTTGTGTGTTCGGCCTCTTGTGTTAGGGCCCTTGAAGGCGAGGTGTGCTGACCAAGCATGCAGGCTTATTTATTTATTTATTTTTAGATAGATGAATGCCTTACGTCAGCCACAGCCACTGCTTTGCGTTCCTGTTTAAACCTGGATTAAGCGAAACTGAGTTGAAATGAAAGATTCAACTTCACCAAACCAAACTCACATCCTGCCGTTGTCTCCTGCAGGTAACGGTGGTAAAGGACCCAGAGATTGACGACTTTGGCTTCAGCGTGTCAGACGGCTTTTTGGAGAAGGGAGTCTACGTCAACATGATCAGGCCTGACGGGCCAGCTGACCGAGCCGGGCTCAGACCCTACGACAGGATCCTGCAGGTATGATGAGGAAATCTGTTTAACAGTGTAGAACTTGAAGCCTTTTTGTACATAGTCCCAAATAAAAACGGCGTGTTTTTGACAGCCCAACGCTGAGGCCTGGCAGAGCAAAGATACCATGAGTTTGGTGATATATTTCAGACATTTACTCTCCACAAAAAGGATTTAGCACCAAATAATAAATATGATGAGCTTTTTTACGTCATCTCAATTTTTTTAAAGTTTGGCCCCCTGAATTTAGAGTACTTTGTATAAAGATTCTTCACAATTACCACACGGTTCATCTCATGTGGATGTTATCACCCTGAAATTAAATCTCAAAATCACCTTTTTAACTTATCTTTACCAGATTAGCCAGATACAGTGGGAAGCTAAAATGATCATTGTACCAATTGCCTTTGTCTTTTTCTTCAGTTCTGGCTAACTGTATTATTATGGGAATGGCCGAAATGACAAAAATTAAGACCCAAGTTGTAACCAGGAATTATCCTCAAGCAGTAGTTGGTCTCAATCTTTGTTCGCTAGCTAGTAAACCAACAGCAGTTACTAGAGCGGCCACTGTCGGCGTCTCTCTGCCTTTTGTCCAGGTGAACCACGTGAGGACGAGGGACTTTGACTGCTGCCTGGCGGTGCCGCTGATCACAGAGGCTGGAGACAGACTGGAGCTGGTCATCAGCCGCAACCCGCTGGCCAATGACGACACCGAGGACAATAACAACACTTTAGATCACCCGCTAGACCTGTAACGCACACAGTTAAAATCAGGCAGGAGACGTACTTTAACTGGTGATGACGTATTAAGTTATATCTACTGGAACCGGCCCAAACACACACACACACTTCATCGGCTTGCAATAAGTCTACTTAAACACAGACTCCTACACACACACACACACACACTTGCATGCTCACACAGTCGCCCC
>JAVQJF010065059.1:0-11294 GCA_036023855.1 Gadopsis marmoratus | reverse complement strand
AACTAGACACAGGTGAGCACAGGAAACAGGTGGAAAGGATTACACCAAGGGGAGACTAACGAGGGCAGGACACATAACCAAATAAGGAATGAACCACTAGACACACACAGGAAACAAACCGGGCCCTGACACAGGAGAACTCAAACATGAAACACAGGACCTCGGAACAACACAAGGAAGAAAACATGAAAACACAAGTACACAGACAGTGACCTGGGAACACACAAGAATATACAAAAGACACGGAACCCCCCCAAGCCTCCCAGACATGGGCATGACAACATGATGGTGAGCTACCGCCAGTTATGACTAGCTAATTAGTTTTTATTCAGATTTTATAACTGCATCAGTATGTGTGACTAAAATTAAAACTTAACATGTTTTTCATTAAACTAACACCAATTATGTAGTTATTTATAATAAAGCATCATAAATCTCATGACACAGGCAGCTATAGATAACATTGTGAACCAAATATGTTATTACTGTTCATATAGGCAATGGATGAAGGTGTAAACTAGAATTTGCACAGTTTAGTATAGAGCAGCAGAATGTAATAGCACATTGTTAGGACGTTATTTTAATCTCAAACATTTTGATTTCTATGTTAAGCCCAGTAGGTTTTCTTTCATGGATGCTGGCGACACCCAGTGTTGTCAATTTAGCGACTTTGTCATTATATTTAGCGAGTATTCAGGCCCCTCTAGCGACTCTTTTTCAAAAAAGCGACTAGCGACAAATCTAGCGGCTTTTTCTGGTGTTATTGGAGACTTTTGGAGACTCTGACGTGAAAGCACATATCGTATTCTTGCTCTTCTCAACGAGCAGCGGTTGCTGCCGTGGGCCCTCCCCCCGTCCCAGAGCACTCCCAGGCGGCCCAGTGCTCGCGCAGCAGCCCCTCCCTCCCAGCTGCAGTCAGAGCAGGAGATGTTCCCGCCTCCGCTCCAGACTGTAAATCTACCGCGCATGCGCGAAGCCGCTGGCTGATTCCGCCCTGTCTTCCAGCGAGGACAGTAAAAAAAAATTTTTGTAGCTAAATTTGTAGTTCTAAACATATTTAGGGTGTTTTTTTTACTCACGTTAATGTCCCACGACATTATTCCTCACTCCTACATTGTCCATTACAATTAGACGCACGTGACCAATTATGCAAATTAGGAGATGACGTCATTTAGCGACTTATAGCGACTTTTAGGACAGCCAATAGCTACTTTCCTTACTGAGGAGTTGGCAACAGTGGCGACACCTCTGTGTCTTCATGTTTTTGGCTAAGTGAGTGTGTGTGGTCATGTGTAGATTTGTCTGTGTGTCTGCAGTAGCATAGGCTCTCGTGTTTTTTTGTTTCTTTTTGTTTGATTCTAGTTCTTGCTACTTGCTACTAAAACAGTGTAGTTTTGAGATTGGAAACATGTGTTCGCACTCAAAAACTGACCTAATGTACTTTATCAGTGAGGCTGTGGTTTGATCTAAATCCACTGACTGCCATCAGATTCTTATTCAAATATTGTTAAATTTGTCCTGATTGGTGCACAGAAGTATGTGAGCTCTACCCAATTTAAACCAGTAAGAGGAGCAGTGATAAAAAGAAACAGACATTTCCCAAGTGAAATAACAAAAACTGCTTGTGTCAATCCATCTCCATCACTCATAGTAATAAGGTGATAATAAATAATAATTATTAAGCCTTTAACACAGGTTTCTTTTTAAAGTTATTGGTAATATTTGCTATGATATGCTATAGTGTTTTGTATTTTTGCCTGTCGTAGCCAAAGCTATTGCCCATTGCATTATAATCTGTGTAAAGTAACTCATTTGAAAATGTAAAGATCTGCCTTTTCTCAAATTCTAACATTCTAACATCAGGAAAGAGCTATGCACGTTCACAGTTTATGTCCGGCACCTTCGGGGAACATGTATGGGAATTCTTTGAAGTGAATGGCTTTTCCATTCATAGCAGTGTCACCTACACATGGTAAGTAGTAAGTGACAGAAAGTGGCGAAACCTGTATACCATAGTGAACCACCGCATGTGACCTCAGTGCCACTTTTCTGCCTCTTCAGCCTGTTTCCTGTTTTACCATGTGACTGGTCACATGGCTCTCAGTTTACCTTACCAGGAAGAGACAGACTCTGACACTCAGGGGAAAATCCAGGAAGAAAAGGCAGTCCTGTGCCTGCAATAACAACACTGACACTTCATTCAGATCAGCCGAGTGCAAGTTGAAGCTTCAGGTGAACAGGTGGGAGTCCGTCATTTTCACCCTTTTCAGAACAGATGTTCAGTAATGTTGTTTAGAATGTGTGTTTAGGTAAATCCTATCGCAGTGGCTCGAGTGTTCTTTATGTCACAAAGCTGTTCCAGTAATGTTTTCTCTGGCCAAGATATTATACCTTAAGTCCTTTGACTTGAAATGATGAGTAGAATTAATGTACTGCCGAGCGTTCACTTGACTCATTAAAATTAAGTTTTTAAATTGACATGGATAGCATATTAGCTGCATCCCAGAATGCACTCTTAAAGAGTTAAAATTCTCTAGAGATCTGTTTGTGATTTGAAGAAAACAGAAATCACACTGAATTCAGTTCCCCTTACACTGCTTTGTCTTATAGAAGTCCGGGTCAGACCACAATGTTGGTTGGACCACTTAAGGACGTATCACTATTAAGATGTTAAAACTGTAGAATGCATACTCTACACATAAAAAATAGCAGAATAGCTAGCGCTTATTGATGATGGTAACAACATATTTTTATGTCGATGGAAGGCCCAGGGAGGGCAGCAGTCCAGGTGATGGTCAGGTAACATCATTATTAGCTACAGCTTTCATTTTGGAACCATTTTTGAATCATGGGACGTTTTGGCGGGACTTTTAGACAATGTTCAAACAACATTGCAATGTTTGTGTCAATACAAAGCATGGACTCTTAAAGGTGAGAAAATGTAAATGCAAAGCAAATCTGACTAATGTTTGTCAGTGAGGGCTCAAGCTCATTGTTCCACTGTGAAATCAGTAGAAGGGGGCTCTGTCACACACTTTTCTTAAGCGCACCTCTGCAGACTTTGCTTAAGGTGACGACCCACAATGCATTGCATCACAATAATACAGCAATGACAGTGAGATTCTGCATCAGATAAAAAAGAAACAAAGAGATGGAATGAGTCGACAAGATGGCATTTTTGTTTTAACTATGAACAGTTTTACTTATCAGCAGAAAGCAAACAACAAATACTCCACTTCGTTAAACTACACAGTGTAACATTTTCTGTCCAGGTAAGATGTGTTCACAAAGTGCTGTCCCATTTATCAGACAGAGTTTTGAACCCTCACACCTCCTGCACTCATACATTTATGGTGATGTCACAGGTGACATCGGTTTAAAGGTGCCCTGTGGAGTTTTCTTGTAAACAAACAAAAGTTGACTCAGTCTTACATTAGAACAACTATATAGCAAACTGAAAAGGCTGCATTTTCTAACATTTCTGACACAGAAAATGTAAGTGTACCTGCTTGAGCTAGATTTGCAGGTGCAAAGAATTCTTAAAACGTAAAGGAGTGTCAGGTGAAGTTGAAGCACTGAAAGGGTTTGAAGCATCAGTTGAAGTGTATGCAGTTCAGGTGTCATTTCAAGTGTGAGAGCTGAAAATCAGTTGAAGTTGAACACTTGAGACAGTAAGTATACACTGAAAATAGGAGTAACAGTTGAGGAGTAATGGGCGAAAGCAGGTGCAATGTCAGTTGACCTCATGAAAGCAGTTGAAATGGCATTTGATAAGAAGACGGTTGAACTGTTAGAATCAGAAAATGTCTGAAAAAAACTGTAAAATAACAGTCAATTATCAAATGATTTGCAAAAATCTAAATCTTTGCAACCTTGGCAAGAGTAACATTTTGTATGTGGCTTGTGAATGTGAATAAATGTTAAGTCACTCAAATTTTCACATTGCTTCTTTCAGAAATGGAAACCATAGCGGTAATGCAGCTCTTTGGCCTCATCTCACTGACTGTAGCCCTAGACAATGGATTGCTGAAGACTCCACCTATGGGATGGATGGCGTGGGAACGCTTTCGCTGTGATATTGACTGTAAAAATGACCCGGAGAACTGCATCAGGTAATGATCAGTTGGGAAAGCGTTATCACTTTATCACAAACAAGATATGGGATTGAGTTGCTGGAGGAGAGGAATAGAAGAGAGAATAGAAAACAACATAGTGAGGTAGTTCTGCTTCTGCTGTGAGTTGTGATGGGGGCTCGAACAAAGAATTGTGCTTTCTGTCAAACCTCACTCTGAAATGCTGGAGGAGTTGGCAATGTCACCCATGCCAGGCGACATTGCAATGATTGACGAGGACCAAAGGTTTGAAATATACAGTATATATACAGTACGTGTAGACAGTTTTGAAATTTAACGGCTCATGATCCAAAGCACCACATTATTTGTCAAACATGGTGGCGTTAGTGTTATGGCATGGGTATGGCTGCCAGCTGGGTCACTGCTGTTTATTGATGATGTGACTGCTGATTGAAGTAGCAGGATGGATTCCGAAGTGTAAAGGACTAAACTATCTGCTCAGATTCAGCCAAATGCTGCAGAACTGACAGGACGGTGCTTCACCGTACAGATGGATAATGACCCAAAACATACTGCGAAGCAACCCAAGAGCTTCTCAAGGCAAAGAAATGTAAATGGCCTAATTAGTCACCTGTCCTCAACTCAATTGAGCATGCTTTTCACATACTGAAGACAAAATTGAGGGTAGAAAGACCCACTGCAGTAAAAGCCTAGCAAAGCATCTCAAAGGAAGAAACTCAGCATTTGGTGATGTCCATGGGTTCCAGACTTCGTCAGTGACTGCAACGGATTTTCAACCAAGTATTAAAAATAATCCTTGTATTTATAATTATGTTAGTTTATCCAATTCCTTTAGAGCCTCTGAAAATGGGGCACTTTGTATAAAAATGGCTGTAATTCCTAAACGGTTAATGTGATATTTTTGTTAAACCCCTTGAATTAAAGCTGAAGGTCTACTCTTCAGTCACATCTTGGTTGCTTCATTTCAAATCCATTGTGATGGTGTACAGAGGCAAAAGTACAAAAATGGTGTCACTGTCCAAATACATATCAACCTGACTGTACATCTAGATTTAGATGTTGATTGGCAGTCCATAATTTTTGGGAATTCCTAAACCCTGTCTGGGAATATTAGCATGAAGAGTGCAGATTCATAACCACTAATGTACAACCATATAGATTTAGGCCATTTATAGATTACGTTGTTGTGGTGCCATCTATAGGTGAAAATTCATTACATTCAGCATGATTGCTCAGAGTTGTAAGATGAGTGTGTTTGGTTTCAGATTTGTTTATCTTTTACAGTTAATTTCCTCATTATCTCAAGATAACAATCTGATGTTATGATCACTTATGTTGTCATCTCCAGAAAACAAATCACTAACCCATGGCTGCTCCCATCTTCTGCAGAGATAATATGTGCATGTGTCATCAAAATTTGGTTCCAATTTCAGAGTGTATTCAAGAGTTTTGGTTATGTAACAAATTTGGAAGATTGGATCACATTTGTACAGTAGAAAAAATGTGTTTTGATAAAAAACAACATAAAATCAGGTAGGCAGAAATTGGTGTGTTGATATACTGTATGTATAAATGTGTCCAACACAAGGCACAGTTTCAAACGTTGTCTTCCTTTCCTCTGTCCAACCGGTCCACAGCGAGGATCTGTTCAGAGACATGGCTGACCTGCTGGCTGAGGATGGCTGGAAGGAGCTGGGCTATGAGTATGTAATCATAGATGACTGCTGGATGTCCATGCTGAGAGATGAACAAGGGAGGCTGCAGCCTGAACCGTCCAGGTTGTTCTACATTCTTGACCTATTCATCATATCTGTGTTCCTTTAACATTCACTACTGTGCCATCATATGTCATGAAAGCAACACAGTAGAGACTTTCAGTTTTATTCATTTCAATTATTCTAATGACCTGCTGAAGTACAATTTTGCTGTCAAAAACAACCCCAATAGACACAATCTGCCATTCCAAGTTTGCACTGTGGATTTACTTAACAATACATGTTTTTATTTCATTTCGTGGGCAGATGTGAGAGCTGATGGTTATCGGAAAAAAAAACAACTTAGATAATTCTTCTCCCCAGTTGTATATGTGTATGCATTAGGACCAGGTCAACCAAATTAAACATAAATAAGTAATTTGCAAAAGAAGGAAGGAAGGAATAAAATTTTGTGTAGAGTAAATGTTTTTTTCTACTTTCCTATCCTATCAAGCACAACATATACTTTCCATGTTTGCATTGCTGACAGGGTTCAACATACATTTGTTCATCTGCCCATGCCCTTTTCCATTGACGGTATGTGCCGACAAACTTATGTGAACACTATCCTGTATGCAGACACCCAATAGTATAAACAGAATGAGTTAACACTTGTGGGGGGGTGTTACTGCCACCTTGCATTTCCCTATTATCAGGCTGCTCCAATAAGTCCCTTAAGACTCTCCAGCTGATCCAAGAGTCCTCCTGCACGTTTACCGACAAGAACCAGGAAAAGAGATCATATTTCTTCAATATTAACTTCTCTACACTGGCTCCCTGTAAAATCCAGAATAGAATTTAAAATCCTTCTTCTCACCTATAAAGCCCTTAATAGTCAGGCACCATCATATCTTAAAGAGCTCATACCCTATTATCCCACTAGAGCACTGTGCTCCCAGAATGCAGGGCTCCTTGTGGTTCCTAGAGTCTCCAAAAGTAGAATGGGAGCCAGAGCCTTCAGCTATCAAGCTCCTCTCCTGTGGAACCAGCTTCCAGTCTGTGTACAGGAGACAGACACCCTCCTCACATTTAAGAGTAGGCTTAAGACTTTCCTTTTTGATAAAGCTTACAGACTCTCCCTCTCTCTCACTATCACTGTCTCTGTTTCTCTGTCTGTGTCTGTCTCCCTCTCTGTCTGTCTGTGCACTTGCTCTCTCTGTGTCTGTCGGTCTGTGTTTCTCTCTCACTGTGTGTGTCTGTCTGTGTCTCTCTCTCTGTGTCTGTCTGTCTGTGTTTCTTTCTCTGTGTCTGTCTGTGTCTCTCTCTCTGTGTGTCCGTCTGTCTGTGTCTCTCTCTCTCTGTGTCTGTCTGTCTGTGCCTCTCTCTCTGTGTGTGTGGAGTCTGGATCTTCGGGACCTGGTTCTGCGCATTCTGGATGAACACGGGTCTGGTCAAGTGGATGCGGACCGCCTGCTGCTGCTACTGTTGTTATTAGTGTAGCTGTTGTTGTGCTGCTAATACTATTGATTGATTGTTTTAGCTTCAGTAACATTGTAGCTGCCATTGCTTTGCATCTTCTGTATGTGGAATTGTACTGTGTTACTGTGTGTTCTCTTTCATCCTGGTCTCACTCTACCCCCCCCCCCATATCTTCTTTTTTCGCTCTCTACCCAACCGATCGAGGCAGATGACCGCCCACGCAGAGCCTGGTTCTGCCTGAGGTTTCTGCCTGTTAAAAGGCAGTTTTTCCTTTCCACTGTCGCCTAGTATGTATATGTGTATATGTATGTATGTGTGTGTGTAAATACTGTATATATACACACAGACAGAGGGAGAGAGAGAGAGAGAGAGCTCTGGAAGAAATTAAGAGACCACTCCAAATTTTCCAACGTTAATTTTACTCAAACACATACCTTATAAATAGAGGCAAAGGTCAAGAAGTAAAAAAATAGTTCAGATCATTAACAATTTTGACCAGGATCGTTTCTGTGCTGTGGTTGGCTCTAAAACCAGACTGGAAAACATCAAACAGGTTGTTTTGAGAGAAATATGTATATACTTTTTCAATAATTTTCCAAAAGAATGGAAAGTTAGAGATAGGCCTGTAATGCTCAAGTGCAAATGAGTCTAGATTACTTTTTTTCAGCAATGTTGTTATAATAGCATGTTTGAGACTCATGGGAAAGACACCAGGGTAGGGAGACGTTAACGATCTCAAGGACATCTTGTAACAAGCAGCTGAAAACAGTTTTGAATAATTTAGTAGGCAGTGGGTTGAGAACACATGATTAAAAAATGTACATCTTGTAGTTCACTACTTCGAACAGGTCTAAAGTTAGATAGTGTTGACAGCATTGTACTGAGGTAAAATAGTGGAAGTGTTGAGGTCGCACCCGCTGAGAGAGGAACCAATGATATTGTTTCTAATATTGGAAATTTTATAATTAAAGTAAGAGGGCAAATTCATTAAATTTCTCAGGGCAGTGGAACTCAGCAGGCATTGGTCTGCGGGGATTAACCAGTCTGTCGATTGTACTAAACAAATAGAATTTAGAATTATTTAGATTATCAGTAATGATTTGAGAAAAGTAATGCTGTCTAGATTTTTTAACTTCTGTTACAATTACTGAGCAGTTCCTCATAGACAATATAATCACTCTGTAGTTTGGTTTTGTGCCACTTGTGGCAGGATCTTTTTAGTGCCCTCACTCCTTCCACATTCCTCCAAGGTCCTTTTGTTTCACAAGGAATAAGTTAGCTAGGTGCGATATCGTCCATGGTTTTTGGAGACATTAAAAACAGAATGTGACCTGGTGCTTCTAGCAGAGTTGGTATGCAGTAAGTTGATAAACCTATCAGCGGTGCTGTGTGGGATATTATTTTCTGACCCTTAATGCTGAAAATTTACAAGAACAATACACATGGTCAGACATTGTATTAGAGCGCAATATGCATTCACTCAGAGTTAACTCATTGATTACCGCACCCACCTTGAACTCACTGATTAGAAAGATACTGACATGACACACATTGATGCATAATATACACGCCATAAAGTAGGAGTCAGGATAGACTTAATTAACAAAGACAAGATTAGTTAGAGCTGTAAATAAGGGGCACAGACACATAGCCTGCACACCCAGCCTCCCCCTTTCTCATTGGCAGTAAATTAACTTCAGAGAGTCGGGAGGATGTGAAGGGGAGTTTAGGAGGTTAAAACCGTAGGATAAGATATAGGAGACACAAATGTTCGACATTCCAAATAGGGGGAGGGAGTACAGCAAGGGATAAAAAGGAGATGATGTATGTACAGTGTTGTGAAAAAGTATTTACCCCCTTCCTGATTTCCTATATTTTTGCATATTTGTCACACTTAAATGTTTCAGTGTGACATGATCGTGGTGGAACCCAAATGCAGGACCGAACACAGGAATGGCAGAAAGAAAAACAATTTATTAAATTAAATGACCAGAGTCCAGATGATGATGAACGGGGCATTAACGGAGATCCGCGGTGAGTGTACAGGCAGGCTGGAAAAGGAGCAGTCAGAACCAGTAGAGCTCCGTAAGCCGGAGAAGAGATGTGCCCCGCAGAAACTGAATTAATGATCTGGCGCTGCATGGCTGGTAGTCCGGGGTAGATGTACTCTAATGCTGATGGGATGAGAGACAGGTGTGCAGGTAGACGGCAGTGATAGCTCCGCCCTCCCAGGAAGACCCAGGACACCTGGAGAGGGAGAGAGAAAGACACACCCACACCCACACAGACAACTGTCACATTCAGATCATCAAACATATTTTAATATTAGACAAAGATAACCTGAGTAACACAAAATGCAATTTTGTAATTATTTTATTTTATTAAGGGAAAAAAGCTATCCAAACCTAACTGGCCTTATGTGAAAAAGTAATTGCCCCCTAGACTTAATAACTGGTTGTGCCACCCCTGCTGCATAACTCAAGTGCGCTTGAGGTTGAGGTCTCAAACTGATGGCTGGACATTCTCCTTTAGGATCTTCTGGAAGAGAGCAGAATCGTCCAGGTCTTGAAGCAGCAAAGCAGCCCCAGACCACCACACTAACATGTTTTACTGTTGAAATGCTGTGTTAGGTTTATGCCAGATGTAACAGGATGCACACCTTCCAAAAAAGTTCAACTTTTGCCTCGTCAGTCCACAGAATACTTTCCCAAAACTCTTGGGGATCATCATGTTTTTTGGCAAATGTAAGATGAGCCTTTGTGTTCTTTTTGGTCAGCAATATTTTTCGCCTTGGTACTCTCCCATGGATGCCATTTTAGCCCAGTTTCTTTCTTATTGTTGAATCATTGACACTGACCTTAACTGAGGCAAGTGAGGCCTGCAGATCTTTAGATGTTGTTCTTGGTTCTTTTGTGACCTCCTGGATGAGTCGTCAGTGTGCTCTTGGAGTAATTTTGGTAGGCCGGCCACTCCTGGGAAGGTTCACCACTGTTCCAAGTTTTCTCCATTTGTGGATAATGGCTCAATGGATAATTGTAACCCTTTCCAGACTGATATATGTCAATGACAAATATGCAAAGAAATAAGAAATCAGGAAGGGGGCAAACAATTTTTCACAGCACTATATCAGGAGTTACTTCATGAACCGACTCGGGTTGACTGTATTGTTGAACCGACAGTAAACACTATTTCACTTTGAACTCTTTGGACTCTGTGATTTCCTTGTTAATATTGACGTTCATTGTAAGCTGCAGCACATTCAAAGTGTGGCGACAAACCGAGGGATGTATGGCCTGTTGCGACAGTTTTCCCCACCACACCTGTACAAATAGAGCGTTGTTTTACCACCTTTGACCCTAGTAGGCCCAGTTGTTCACAAGTAATATGATCCAACTTTGGCTATCGGATTGGATCAAATCTTGAAAATGGGTTGTTCAAAAGAAAAAAAGGAACCTGAAATCAGTCTTGGTTCTGATCTTGATCAAACATTCAGTATGTGTTGTTCAAAACATTTTAGTCGGATTGGGATTCCTTTCATCCATAAATGCTGGATTCAGGGTGTTGGGCAGGTCTGATTGCCATAATAAACAGAAATCCGGTATTTTATTTTTATTTCAGGTTTGTTTTATGCAAAACGCATCATTTAATTAAATCAGGCTGTCAGACATCAGTCAGTAATTTGAATGCCATCCGGCCAGAGATTTTGTTGCATACCGTAGATTAACTGGAAGTTTTAAAAGGTTGCCATATTAATAAATAAATTATTAGAATTAGTAGAATTCAAATACTGACTTGCTTACTGATGTGCACATTTTGTTCATGACTTCAAATCTTTTATACGGGTGTGCAAATGTGTTTTGCACCATATTCACTGCAGCAACTGTAGCAAAAATACATTTTTTAATTTGTGATTCGTAGCGCAGGATTTCTGCAGCTGCAATGAAGAATTTGAGAAGGTGTAACTGCTGTGTTGTGTTTGTCGGAGAGACAAAACTACAAATTCCACTGTCACAGGTGCTCAGGTGTT
>JAVQJF010065056.1:0-12644 GCA_036023855.1 Gadopsis marmoratus | reverse complement strand
ATGTCCCTACTGGGAAACTGCGGTATTTTCATCTCGCGCACATTCGCGTTTGACGAAAATACCGTATTGAACTCAAGCGATGCGAACACGCACATTAAAAATAACACAAACACAAACTTCGATATGAACGTAAGAGCCGCATGAAACCAGGCAAAGAGCCGCAGGTTGGCCAGGCCTGCACTAGAGAAATTGGAAACCTCTTCATATTGGCTTATGGACATTATGCTCAGAAAAGCTGTTTCTGCAGATCATCCTACATGAAAAGAAAATATAGTACACATGGATGTGCTTTTGCATGATGTAGTATACAAGTTTTACATATTAAAAAAAATACACCAAGGCAAGACATCCAACTAAGCAGAGGTCAATTTTAAAGGTAGCTCACCATCAGATGATTTATGCATTGTGTAATTGCATTAAACTTTCGCACAGCTTGTTTGTTTTATCTGCAGCGATGCATCATTTTGTTTACAACAAAATAGCTGCCAGTCCAAATAAGTAAGCAATTACAACTTTACCTCAAATTTGTACAATCTGAGCCAATGCATGTCTTTACTTCCCACCTCATAGCATAGCCTGTTACATAACCCAAAGCAGCATTTAACATGTTTGGAGTCATTTTATGGTAATCAACCTTCCAACACTGAGGGCAGAGAGAAAAAAAGAGCATGGAATCCTTGTGTTGTCAGCCATTTATTTATACATTTCATTAAATACATCAGCATGTCAAAAGCTAAAGCCATGTCACAGGCTGACTCATTTAAATGAATGATGCTGGGAATGCAGTTTCGAATGCTTTCATCATTTTGTACACGTTAATGAATCCTCCATACACACCATAGTCAGTGCTGCACATGGACAGAGTCCATTTCACTTGTATATGCTTCCTTCTAGGCAATATTAGGAAGTACTCCATAAATTTGCTATGCAGATGATACCAATTATAGCAGAACCAGCATTAACATTTTCAGCAATTTGCACTACAGGAGGCCTTCTGTTAGTAGAGTAGGAGGTCATCCTTCGCTCCCCAAGCACATCAGTGAGCCTTGGCCACAACCCCGTCGCTCCTTCATCACCTTCTTGTACCACTGCAGACTGTTCACATTTAATAGTAGGCTTAAGACAAATCTTACTCAGGTGAGCCCTGAGCCACCCCTTATTTATGCAGCTCATTAATGTTGCATTTAGTAAAGCTTAATGCAACGGCTACCCTTTCCTGTAATTGTGCACAATCTCCTGTTGCATTCTGCAGGCATTTTTGCCTGCCAGAGTTGTAGAGTCTGGATCCATTGCTGCAGATCCACTCTACAGATGTGTATAAAACTTAATTTCCTGGACAGCTGGATATTAACCATCTTTGAATCTTGTAGCAGTCCCAGCACCTAAGTTGAAGCATCTGTAATTTGACAATAAATATTAAGGTTAAAGTCTCACCACCATGGGTTTCAGTGTCACGCATCCTAAAGAAAGTCTTTTAGCCTGTTAATCAAAAAAAACCCACAAAGCCTCTTAACACTGTCCCATCAATACGAACCTGCTCCATGCATTGTGTCTGAATGTCATCCAGCTCTGACCTGACAAGATAGAAATATCACAGATGTAATTACCAGTGTTTATCTCCTACAACTTCATCAAGAGCACCAACAGTCTGAGTGTCTCAGTGCGCTGCGAGTAGACTTCAGTTAAGATCAGTTGAACCAAATAATGGCATCATCATTGACCAAACTCAGACACAAGCCTTACAGGATATAAGCATTTCTAAGGTTTTGAAGAATCAGAAAGGTTGGATAATTTCAATAGTATATGCACTCATCTGTGTTAGCCCAGTACAATCCCAGATACTTTTTGGCACACTCTTGACTCATCCCACAATTAAGTTCTGTCCAGACAGACAGAGTTGAAATAAGATAGTCCAAGATCAATGGTGACATTGATCACATGATTTCAAATCCGCATGCTGCACATCCTAATGGGGCCTTTCTTCCAGAAAAGTTGGTACTTACAGCTGTGGAACAGTCACTTCCAACTCCATTCTATCATTGGGTGGATGACCTACAAGACAGATTTACATCAGTACAACAGCATGCCAAAAGGGCGACCTGTTCAGGGACCACTCCAATGTGTTCGGATGTTTTAGCCCATTTACAGTCATCGCACTTCAAGCTTTGAAAAATGGATTGTAAAACTACCTTATAAAGAAACACTCCCTATGAAAATTGGTTACGGTTCCAGTTAACTTGTGATTGCTCAATGCTTCAAAAACCTTAATTCATCTCTATTGTATTGAGGTGGCAGCAGAAACCAGCTGCATGTCTTAACATGATTACATAATATACACTTGTCTGTATGTCTAAGTTACATTAAGGGTATGTAACAAAATGCAATTATAATTTGTGTGAGATAGGTAATCAATAAATGTGAACCTGTGTGATGGAGCACAAAGTTTAAGCCCATCAGTCCTATTTGTGTCACAGCAATGATAGTGCTGCTTTAATAAAAGCAGACATGTCGCAACAATTAATCAAGTTTCAGGTATCTGCAAATTGATTTTCATTGTGATGTGGATTTAAAGTAACGAAACAATGGCTGCGTTGGAGGTAGTGAAAACTACCACACATGCTTTGAAAAATATCAAGCTGCAATATAAAGTCTACATGATTTGCAGTAAATGGGTTAAAACATACCATACCACTGGTGTAGTTATGTGGTCAGTGCACTGTGAAAGTAACTTCATAATTTTTTCAGAGACTCTAGTCTATGAAATCATCATTCCACATAGAAAGATCACAGAATGGGGACTGAGATCCCACTTACCTAAAACAGCAGTCCATCTACTCGCTCTCATTTAAACACCTGCTGAGTACAGAGAAAACAGTATTAAAACCAATTCTAATCTTTGCAGTTTGTATTAAGAATCAGTAATAGGCATCATCAGTGCACTGTGAAAGAGCTTCATGGTATAATCAGAGACTCTAGTCTTGTGAATCATCATAGCATATTGTTTTTACATGCTGTGGCATCCCATCCGACACTCACCATCAGCTCATGGCTGCAGACTCAAGGTAGAAATACAGTTCTCAGCAGTCTAAAGTGTGTTCCTTCAGTGCTCTGAGACGCCCGAGTGGCCACTGCATCCATCTTCATTGTGATCCTGAACATCACAGTCAAGTGGTTGTCTGTCATTTAAAAAAGATTTAATATGTGTTAGTTCTCTTTAAGTCTCAAAAAGACAGGAAGATCACCATCGCTGTAGTCAATACACTGATGTTTTTAAAGTTATTCAATTAGCCATTAGCTATTTGAGTGACACTTAGGCCATCATGAAGTCTGTTATGATTGAATTTAGAGACATTTAAGTGCAATGAATGAAATGTTTAAACAAAAACCACTACTGCCTAGTCACAATTATTGGTGGGGCCCATGGGATTTGTATTCAGACACCTCTGCATTTCTACAAACTTGCTTAACACCCTGAAAATTGTGCTGCAAACTTGGCATACTAATTCAGTTCAAGCAGTTCCATACAATGACCACGTGTGTTTACTTGCTTTGGGATGAACAAATACTTGGGTGTAAAACTTGTATTTTCATATCGATGTAATTTGATTTTGGTTAACCAAGTAGCTTCTAGGTGTTAATTTATATTAACATCTGCATCGACTGAAAAACGGTGTGTAAGGTTACTTCCCCGGAAACTGCAGATAAATCTCTAAAATGTCTCCAAGCCTTCATGGTCTAATAAGCACTCACCGAATTCATCCATCCCAGAAGTTCATTAGACACTCAAGTCTTCGGCTTAACAGGCTCAACGAGGAGATTCATTCTACGGTCTGTTGGCCGAACACAGAGCTCACGGGTTGAAGTCAGGGTCTTTTACCTCCATTACAGTGTATTTTTATCGCCTTACCACGTGGTGAGCATGGCAGAGCCACTAAGTCACAGACGCCTCGGTCGCATTTAGACAACCACTACTACATACGCCTAATACGCCCTTTAGCAAGACACTCAAAGTGCATTTAAAACATCTGCCTTCCATTGTTTCCTATAACCTCTTAAAATTCGTAGCGAATGAATATTAGCGACTAAATGCGCACATCCTACTGCTTCGAGAGCCGCCAACAAGAGGCTGGATTAAGGTCCGCCCATGGTTTATATACGAGTCCTTCACAGCGCCGCATGCTTTTGGTGTCCTGAATACTGCCTGTTTCTGACGTTCACCGAATGCTTTTGGTGTCCTGAATACTGCCTGTTTCTGGTTCACCGAAATTGATAGTACAACAAATGACACAGCGAATACCATGAATTAAATGTACAGTTCAAGAAAGGAAACATTCAGCAATATCTTTAATACATTATGGCCATTATTTGTATAATTACTATGGATCTATATATATCCTTTTTAGGGAAGTTAGGTTGATTTTACCAAATTATAACTATGTAAATTATGTCTTGTTTGTATTAATACGTATAATGTTCATCTAAATTAATTTCTAATGATTTTAGGACGATTTCATAATCAAAGAAAGAAACTCGAAAGGGAATAAAAATAACACTTATACATGTGAGTCAACTACAAAAACAAAAGCTATCTTTGACTGTTAGTGAATAATGTGAACTTAACTGTTCCTGTTACTGCCATACCCAATAGAGAAAGAACAAATATGTTACCAGTGGTTTGTGGATTTTTGGATATCATTCAGTGGATAAAGCATACAGGGTATTCAACCCTATCTCTGAATCAGGATGCTGCTATTCAGTTTTCAATACTTTACTCCAATACTCAAGACGTTTACGGTTGAAATTTTGAAGAAATAACAGATCATTTCCAATATTTGGATTATGCAAACGGTAGGTACTGTAGTTGCAGTGATTGAACTACAAGTTCCACATATCGTCACGCCTTTCACGGGTGCCAGGTTATCTTGGGTAGGAAGGGAAAGCTGCATTTTAAGTACTACGTCTTATACGGGTTCTACAACCTGTATCTGGCAACACACACGGAAATCCACTCTCACTGATGCCGTCACTGAGGTCAGGTAGACAGAGCGAAGATGGCGACCGCCTACGAGAGATACAATTTGTAAGTACATATAATATAGTTAATCGTTTTAAACCCCCCCTTCTTATTTCCAAGTTTTTTAAAAGGCAAACAACAGGCGAAGCTTATGGTCGAGGTAAAATGTGATCTAGAGTTCAGAAGTAGCGTTAGGTTACATGACACAGCGGCTGAAGTTCGCTAACAGGCTCTGCTGGTAGAGCCAGTCAAGTTTCACTCCACTCATTCATTATGAAGAATATATCTTGGCAACATTATGTACACTTGGCGGGTGTTGTGCGTGGCTGTCAAATGCCCCATATCTTTACCCTCCAAACGCCCTGATGAAGGGTGCTGTCGTTCAGTGCGAACAGCGAGAAGAAAGTTAAGTTACGTTAACCTAAGTTAGCTAGCAGCAGACGGTTACAGCAGCAAAGGGTTCTTCGTGGGTTTGTCGTCAATTTTATATCAGGTCCGTTCCATTCAGAGGTGGCAACGTGACAGTTGTTATGTGGCACACATTTCTTTGTTTAGTCTCATGACTAACTGACGTCATTCAGCTGTCCGTGACCCGAACACTGAAATTTGGTTTTATTTAACGTTAGCTACTGCCGTCTATATCTTTACTGGAAGTTGACAAGAGTACCGTCTGTTATTTTCCAGACACACCCTTGTTCAAACAGGTCACCTCATTCAAAGTACGAGCTACCCGGCCAGCCCTACCAGTCTTTGCTACCATCTGTACTGTGTCATTAGGCCCTTCAGCATGTTGTCAGTGTTCTACTAGTCGTTTAAACTGTAAATGTTAAGGATCATGCCACTGTTTTGCATGTTATATCCCTGTCACAGTCACGTAAATTACATTATGGTGAGTTAAAAGGCTACTTTCTAAGCCCCAATATAAGTTTAAACAAAGGGATTTTGTGTATCTCCACCTGAAACGTTTTGACCTGGTGGAGAAGACTTTGAAACAAGTTATTAGATCATTGTGCGGGGAACTAAAATTTACAGAAAATATAATTTAATAGTTGACTGAAAAATACAGATTTATGACCTTAGAATTTATTTTTAATCTTGGTTATGGCTCTTCTTGAGACCCTTCAAAGTGAGGTAAGAAAGGGAAAGTACAAGAATGTGTGCTCACTACCCCATGTCACAAGTGGTTCAACCTAAGATTGATGGTCCCTTCTTAGACTGTTTCATTTGAATAGTTCATAGAGACCTGAAGAGACAAACCTCCTCAACTATTTTGCAATAGAAAGCAAAATAAATACACATAATTTGTGTAGCAGAAATACTATGTTTATCGTATCGGTCACAGTGACTCCTCAGCTATCGCTTGCAACTGCTCAATCTGAACCACAGTTTGGTGTGATCGCTGTACATGGTATTAACCTCAGACCACTTTGCAGCAGAGATGCCCCATTTTTATATGAATATTGTGAATATTCCAAAAAACACACACCTCTTTTCATTTCATAACCAAGTTTCGTTGACCTTGATGGAAAACATTGTGTTTCCAGATCCATCCAACTCCGCTAGGATCCTACCTCATCAAGAAAGGTGTTTTGAAACCACCATCAGTTCCTTGCTCCACGCCATCTTAGCAAGATGGATATTATGTAGGGTTGGAACCTTCATTCTGGAGTTAAACAGCAGTCTCTCTGCTCTTTTAACCCCACCATGACAGCACATTTCTGTTTTTTTTCACAGTGGTTAACCATGTTCACAGTTGCCATAGCTTTGCTCTCAGGTTGTGACCTGATCACAGAGGATGCCTTTGTGAGTGTCATTGTGCCTTGCTTTTTGGGCATAGTGTGGGTGTTTCATGGGCACTCCAGGTTAAAACAGGTGCCACCAGGAAAATATTCTTGGACATTTTACTTGTAATAGCCCAACAAATCATTAAGAGGGGTGGAATTACTTGTACTCTTACTGCTCACATGATAAATTAAGCATAATGTACATTTCCACACCATTAAATCCATCACTACATGTCACATTCACCACTCTGCTACTCTTGCTTTCTTTTTTTAATACCCATGCTGTTTTCATTCACCAATCAATTTCACATTGCAGTTTAATTTGTCGCTTTTATGTTACTGTCAATAAAACACAACCCTACAGATGTGTTACATTTAAAGACTACCAGGAAAAGGAGAGATTATGATATTAAACCACTTGAAGGCTTGTGGAACACCTGTGTAGGAAATGCTGAGTGTCATTGACAATAGCTTAAAAGCACTTCAAAAATGGCAAAGTGGAGGTGACACGAAATAATGAATGAATGAAAACAGTATTTATTTTTAAAGGATAAAGTATTTTCTGCAGAGTGGTGAGTGGTGAATTAGACTACTGTTCTAGCTTAGATTACTGTTACAGCGCTTTGGGAACGGTTCGGTTGAAAAGCGCTATATAAGAAAGACTCCATTTACCATTTACGACATAATTCTGTTGATATACTGATGTGTGTTAGAACGGTACATTATAGTGAATTTATCCAGACATCAGGTTAACCGGAAGGAAGTGTTGCATTAATGGCAAATTAAATTGGGAAAAGACAAGAAAATTGAGAAATTTCTAACAATGAGGAAATATACTTTTACAGCAGTAGAAATTAGGAACAAAAGCTCGTGTTCCCTCTGCTTTTGAGGTAACCAAAGGCCACCATTTTTGAAGGGAACATTAGCATCCACATTGGGATGTTTGGTGAACCTGACTAAACACTTCCAATTTTACCCCTGGATGGGAAACTCTTTAACATCTCCCTTGTTCTCTCCCAGGCACACAACCCCAGAGAAGTTCTTCATTGAGGCCTGTGATGAGGGGGCTGATGCTGTGCTGGCAATCGACAGGGTCTCAAATGAGATGACCCTCACAGGTAGAAAGTCTTTGAAAATTGTATGATCATGCATCACTGACACTAAACAAACTCTACAACAATAAACAGACTGTACAATAATTTTACCTTGCAGCTAGCCATCATACATGTTTTAGGGCAGTTTGATGAACAAAAAAGGAAC
Organism: Gadopsis marmoratus; assembly: GCA_036023855.1. Lineage (NCBI taxonomy): Eukaryota > Metazoa > Chordata > Actinopteri > Centrarchiformes > Percichthyidae > Gadopsis > Gadopsis marmoratus. Next base: position 4,586 of record JAVQJF010065056.1, on the reverse strand, counting down.
ACAATTTGAAAGAGAATATGCCTGTGTGACCACAGGTTTAAAAGGACAGAGGAGCATGTCCAGGGTTATAAGAACCATATTGGTGGGACATGGTACTGTCAAGAAGTTTAAAACCAAACAAAGCCAATGGTTAAAATTGATCATCAGAATCAATCAATCAGATCAACAGAATTGGACTACTGTCCAACCTAAGCTTTCCCCAGGTGCTTTTAGAAGATATCCACATTAAACTCTACAACACCTGTCACCATACAGTCACATGCTTCCTTCTTATCTTGTCTTTGTGCAACACGCTGATGGTAATTCTTAAATAGTTATTTGATCTTCCAGCAGATCCATTTAATTTTTTAACTATTATGGTGCTTTCACAGGTAAAAAAGATGTTCCACCCTCAGCAGTTACCAGGCCTATATGTGGCATTATGGGAACCATTCGCCTGGTAGCAGGTTGGTACTATGTTGATCAGTGCTCTGTTTAGTATGTCTTTGAAGCCTGTACAATTAAACAGCTGTGACTGACCACTTACACCACACAGGGATGTACCTAATCGTCATCACCAGGAAGAGGAATGTTGGCAGCCTCCTGGGCCATGCTGTGTGGAAGGCTGTGGATTTTGATGTGATCTCTTATAAGAAGACAGTTCTGCATCTCTCAGAGATACAGGTCAGCAAGACCATTCACTCAAAATCTGCAGCAGACAATAGCCGTGTTTCCATTCAATAGTCAAGAGAATTTTAAGCAAACTTTTGAAATGTTGCAAAAAAGAAATGCAAATTAGGTTCTATTCCATTAACTGGTTTAGAGCAAATAAACTAGGCTAGTAACAAAATGTAGTTTTGTCATAATTGGGCAGTATAGGCAACGCCTTACGCATGGCTGTAATAAAATTATTTACTGCTTACCTGGCTAGCACTTTTCCCGTGCTTCTAGTCTAGACTCTTTCTGGACCAATCTCTGTACTGGACACAATGGAATGAAACTGATGTTGATTTCCCAAAATGTTGACATATTCTTTTACCTTAAAGCCCCTGAAAAGGTGGTATCAAATCTTAGATGTTTATTTATGACTAAAAAGCAACAATATTATTTATTAAGAATGTAACTATCAAAAACTGTAATCTGCTTAATCAGGACTGTGTGGTTGGTTGGTATGGTTTGATCAGATTTGATTGACCGTGCCCTGGCAGCAGAAGCAAACAACCCCACAACTGTCATTACATTTTGATTCAGATGTTGCTAAATCATACGTGGAAAAACATTACAGCGCAAAACCTCAAAAACATTAATAATTGTAATATAGTAGACTAAGAGAACAATACAAGAAAGTAAATAGTGAAGGAGATACATCTTCTGATGCTTATGAGGCATATTATCAGTGATGTACACTGGGGTCATCAGGTGTTTCGGGTCTCGCAACATCAGGTAACCCAGGCGACCCAGGTGAGGTTGATCAAGCTCTGCAGAGGGACTGTCCCGCAAAGCCTCTGCACCCAACCTCCACAGAAAAGCACCTCGCCCTCCAGCCTTCTCTGTGGCAGACTCTGATTAGGCCATTGTACTTTCCTTTCTTCCACTCGAAGGCTTCTTCCATGCGTTCCTCCCATGGCACAGTTAGCACCAGGATAGCGATGTTCCTCTGACACCAGAACAACGTCTGCTCTCAGGGGGGTCTCACATATACAAATTAAATGAAAGAAAAAACAGCTCAGAGAATTTACATTATTGTGCTGGGAGAGATATGTTATGTAGTTATACATACATACACATATACATGTCTGGATTATCTTACATATTTAAACAGATAATGATAGTAATACACATCCAGCCATCTACATGTAACTGTATACATATTTGTCAAATATCTATCAAACAGAATTAAATCAGAAAGTCAGTCATCTAATGAATGTATGCTTTTGCTCTTCTGCTCTCCTTTGGTGCAAAAAAAAAAAAATCGAGTCAGCTTGATTGAATGCACATAGTGTACTCATTATCTCAGTTAGTATAGCAAGAATTGTCTCAGTTTATCATGTTATCTTGTCATTACATTTTTTAACACCAGTACTAAAAATAGAAGTTACATTTTCAAACTATGATCTCCATTTCCTCATCATTTCTGTTAGAAGTACTGTTTGAATGTCCAGTATACAATCACACTGTTGCTGTTGAGTGGTTTGGAAATTCAGACAACTTGTATGGATGTTTGACAGGCGACCAGTCTCTCTGAGTGAGACCTCATGTTTCAGGATCAGTCATTCTGGAATCACATTGTGCTATCTAATTTCAGTGAAGCAGCCAGTGCATTATTAATCTGCTGCTGCTTCTATTCTTGCTATACTAATTGAAAGAGCAGCTTTGGCTGAAAACTATGTGGTTCATGGTATAACACTGTATGCAGTTTAGAAATAGCAATGGGAAATTAACTGTTGGCTGTAGTAGATTAGAGTATGTGACTTTTATCAAGCAGTTTGTTTTTCTTCAAATACTAGTACATTTAGGTAGGTATTGTAGTAGCAAGTATAAAGTTAGTATTATTCTGTAAGTATAATCACTGGTAAAGCAGGATGGCAAAGAGCTGATCTATTGAGAGCAATGTAAACAGATGGAGTGAGTGGAAGGGTGAAGATGTAACATCAGGCTTCACTCTGTCTTAACCGGCTTAGCAACCAGATCCTGTTAGCCAAGCAGAGATGCACACAGCTCAAAAAGCATGAAACTCAGCCCTGTTGGTTTCCTCTTCATAAGACTGAATGGAATGGTATGCTAAGCTTCCCCAGCAGCACATGTGCAGTTCACAGTGAAAATTGTGGCAGATTTACCATTGAAATTCTTACCATTTTTGAAACAATTGCTGCTTGATTTGAGTAAAGTTGCCAACTGTTGATTTTGTCACAGTCACTGGTAGATTTGATCAGCCTTAGTAAGCTAGCTAATTCTGTGAGTTGGTTGAAAATGTCTCTGGCTAACATTTTATTGTTTCCATCTGACTCAATTTATTTTTTGGCCTTAAATGTGCTCATGATGGCTACATAGCTTGCTAAAAGACTGAGGCTAAAGCTGGTTAAGGTAAAAAGTCAGCATCCTCACAATTTGATGATTCATGTAGAAGACATGGAAATGAAGGAGCAGCATTGGTGTGGTATTGCAGCATGTTAATATATTACAGTATTATAAATGTTTTTTTAATATTAGTTATTTAAGTATGAATAAATGGTAAGGTATTTCCAGGTGTTACTGAGAACATTCACAGCATCCAGGCTGTGTAGCATTCTGAATTTATGACCTCACGACCTTTCTTCTAATAGTTCTTTCAGGACACTTTACATTTTAAGCCCTGCTGGTGGTAAGGTTTTAACAGTACCTTCATTGCCACTCAAATTCTTAAAATGCTATTATTTTACTATTAAGTACTCAGTTTACTGCACAGCAATCCAAGGCTTCATGTTACCTTGCAAAGGTGCAGGTCCATGCAGTGAGGTATACAGATTTTAAATGTGGGTAAAAAAGAGCTGGTATCACATTGGTACTCGATACTTGGTAAAGTTGGATCATTGCATCCCTAACATATTCAGTGCCAGTACAACTTATGAGTATGCAGTTTCCTGAAATACTAAAAGTCTGTTTTCTTTCCTCTTCCAGTCTCAGGAGAATAAGACTTTCCTGTCCATGATTAACAGTGTGCTGACTACAGACGGCTTCTACTTCTGCACTGACTATGACCTGACACACACTCTGCAGCGGCTGGCCAACACCAGCCCTGACTTCCAGGAGATGAGTCTGCTAGAGAGGGTGGGCCATCCAATAAATTGCCTCTGTAGTCCATACTATATTCATGTACCTATTGTAAATAAATGCCCAAACAGTCCATGAAACAGAAGTGGTTTTATGGATGTACACAATCATGCCGGCCATCTGTATCACAATCACAAGATAAGTTCAATTCAGTTTTATTTATATAGTGCCAAATCACAAGAAAATGGTCTCAACGCTTTTTTCATATATAGCAGGTCTAGACCTAGTTTTATAATATTATTTACAGAGACCCAACAATCCCCACCATGAGCAAGCGGTAGGCGACAGTATCAAGTAGTGGTAATGATGTTAATATTAATCAAAATAATACTAATAAGGCCAGCTCTTAGACTCTACAGCTCTGGAGGCAGAAATACCTGCAGAAAGCAAAAGAAGGGGAGAGAAAGAGAGGCCTTCAAGCCACTCTCATGAAGTCTGTTTCTGATTGTTTGGTCAGAGACATTCACACCAGTGGCCTGCTGGAGGTCATTTTGTAGGGCTCTGGCAGTGCTCATCCTGTTCCTCCTTGCACAAAGGAGCATCTACCGGTCCTGCTGTTGGGTTAAGGACCTTCTACGGCCCTGTCCAGCTCTCCTAGAGTAACTGCCAGTCTCCTGGAATCTCCTCCAGGCTCTTGAGACTGTCCAGGGAGACACAGCAAACCTTCTGGCAATGGCACATATTGATGTGCCATCCTGGAGGAGTTGGACTGCCTGTGCAGCCTCTGTAGGGTCCAGGTATCGCCTCATGCTACCAGTAGTGACACTGACCCTAGCCAAGTGCACAACTAGTGAAAA
>JAVQJF010065043.1:0-18927 GCA_036023855.1 Gadopsis marmoratus | reverse complement strand
AAAAAAAAAAAAAAAAAAAAAAAAAAAAAAAAAACGAAAAGTTTTCCGCCGCCGTCCCTGCCGGTGCTCGGGTCAGTTGGTGGTTGAGTCAGCGGGTCCGTCTGTTGGCTCGGGCTGCGGACACTTTGCTCCAGTTTCTCCGGATCCGTTTCTAGAAATATGTGTTAGTAGGTCAGCGGTTGCATAACAGCTCTTAGGCTGCCTAGTCACGTTTGTGTGTGTGTCTCTCTCTCTCCCTCTCCCTCTCTCTCTGTGTGTTATCAGACGCTCTCTTTTCCCCTCTCTCTTCTCCACCCTTCTATCTATATATCTCCATCACTCCCCCACGATGTAGGCCAGTGCCTCCTCTGTCCCGGGTGTGGTTGAGTTCAGCGAGGGCATGAATGCGTTTTCACAGACACCATGTCAGCGGTCCAATAATAGCGTGTAACAGCGTGTCCTTCAGCTGTGCATGTAGTCACTGTTGCACACTCTCACATCAGTTGTTGTTATTATAGCCTATATCCCCCCCCCCCCCCGGTGATATTTCGTAGTATATCAAATGAATTCTGTGAAATATCTGACTTCTCGTTCTACCAAAATGGGCTACTAGTCCTGTATGATATTACTGCCAGCCTACTCTGTGCTGCGCAAAAACCTAATGATTTCTGCATGGACATCATTGTTATGATATTGATGTGAATGAGTTATAAGGCTCTGCTTCTTATTCATCCTTCGTGTGTGTGTGGAAAACAAAAAGTTAGGAATCTGCTATCATAGTCTGCAGGACAGGATGAAGGTCCCGGGTGGACTTTTCACCGCAGAGACATGCAGGGTGGATGCAGCTAGATAGGGATAAATGTCCTCCCCAGCTCTCTTATTACACCGCTACATTCATAATAAAGCATGTTGAATATAAGCTGCATTGTGAGGGCGTTGTTTTGCTTTTGACAGTCACTGTCCTTTTCCTATTACGTTAATTCTAGCTTAAGTCCCTCTCACACACATAGGGGGAGGAATGCACCCTGGTAGGCTTTAGACCACAGGCATTAATACATGTTCACCGAGTTGTGTTTGCAGTGGCAGACAGCACAGTTTAACCCCTCTGCTCTGTTTGCACATCAAGGTCTTTATTGTTTTATTATTCTGAAATCACTAGCTGTGATCTGCTGCTTTTTTGGTATTTAGATTTTTCTTTTCATTGTCATGCTTTTTCACTTTGCCATGCTCTCTGCATTAAGATTTTTAGCACAACTGACAGTAAATTGTAAATACTGGGTTCTCCCTCTCATCTTGCTAAGTGTTAGTTGTTTTGAACCGACCGATTTTAATGACAACAGTAAGAACACACTTTAAAATTGAAATCACTGTCACCATCCATGGCCGATAGTATGGAGTATAAGCGGGGGAAATAAACCTTTATTTTCTTTAAAAAAATGTATCATTGTAAAACAATTTTTTTAATTTTTCACCCTTCCATCTTTGGGTCATTTTGTTTATAGCAAAAAGATGTATATTATCAGCTTAGAAGCTTTTCTGTTATCCCACAAAGCCCGTTGTCCTCATCACCACCACATTTAATGAGCAGTTACGTCAGCCCCACATCCACTTTCTCACTCACATCCCTTCCCCCTGATGTGTCTCAACACACACACCATCACCATTATCATTAGACCATGTTGGGGAAACAGTGGCCTTGAACTTGTCTAGCTCCCCCCCCCCCCGACCAGTTTCGTTATAACCACCAACCCCCAACACACTTCTCTCTCCAACTCTCCCTCTACCTCTGCATGCAGGCATTCCCTTGGCAACTGTGGTGTGGCGGTGCCTGCCTAGCAACCAGAAGGCTCTCACTCCTTCCTCTGCTATGCCGCTCATGGCATGGGGGTTTGCAGACTGGACTGCATGAAGATTGATTGCAGACAAAAGGTCTCATTTGTGTCTCGTGCTGTTGTTGTCTGGCCCAAAGCCTAAAGACGGGCCCTCCGCAGCTGCACAAGTCTGACGTTACCTGTTTAACCTCACACATTAGCATTGAGATTCATTTGGATAGGTCATGTAAATGTCAGTTTAATGCTCCAGCCTCACTTTTGCATCATGCTTTTTGAATAAAGATGGGTAATTGTGAAGGCGTGTGTGCTGTACTTCCAACACGAAAATCACATCCGTGCTCGTTCTGCACGTGGTGCTACACAGCAGACACAATGGAGGAGTGTACCTCAGTAGTAACAGGGCTGTGAATGAATGAATGAATGAATGAGAGTCAGTGATTCATGCTGATGAAGACACTTGGCGCCACCTGGTGTTGATAAAAATACAGACACTGGAAATATTCAAGAATGTGTTATTAGAATAATGACATTCAGGAATCATATTCTCTGATAAAAATAAATAATTTAACGTATGTATTGTGGCTTTCTGCCTCCCCACCGCTATCACAAAGTATTTCACAGCACCTCTAAGGAAGTCCATCTGCAGGCTTGCACTCTTTCCAGATGTTGATGTATTCTGAACCTGTATCCTTCCTTTCTATGTGGGCCAATCAGTCTCCACCGCAGCTGCTTCATTGCTAAAAATAGCCTTCATACTGCTGACGTGATAGATGACTCATGCAGAGCCTCACTCCTCTCCCTGCGTCCCTGTCTCCCTGGCACTGTCCAACACCCCGCTGTCCCACCTCATTTCGGTGACCTTACGTCAGTGAAGGTGGACTGGCCCGCTACAGTTTGACAGCACTTATTCAAGGAAGGAAGGGCATCACTTAAATTCAAATGATATCAGTTCACCTGAAAATGACATTTGTGACATATTCATACTCTTGCGCAGTGCACCTCCCCACTCCGGTGCCACACCTACCACAGCACTCTCTGCCCCAGCTGGGATTTTTTATTTTTTTTTTGCCCTAGCAACTGCTGCCTGTGATATAACGCAAAATGCAGTTTAAAAAAATGCTCCAATTCAATTCAACTCTCTTGCATATTGCATGTTGATGTATCTCTTAAAATATATGTGCCCTTTAGAACAAATACAAAACAGTAATGTCTCGAAGTTATGAACAAGGATTTTATTACTATAACTGTCACCCTCATTTCATCTGATGATTGTGCACCATCATTAGATACAGACATATTACAGTCATATAATCTACAAAGTATCCAGCATGATCTGCTATGATGGTGAAACTAAATGCAGATGGTTTGTAATGTAAAATCTTAATTTGTCCTAAAAGAATCAACAGTCTTTTTATATAAAATACACTTTTATTAAGTACAGTTCATTTCAATTATAACTCTGAACAAAGATGAAATACGCACTTGTATGTACCTTTCTGTTATAAGATAAACCAGATGCAGTAAACAACACATCAAAGTCACAAAAACAAGTAGACTCCACCCGTGTGTCTAATCTGGGACAGCACACATTTGTGCTGTTTTTCAACACCGTATATTTAACACAAGGTAATACTGATACACAGTGTTGCATGTTGTCCCAAAGAAGACAAAAATGGCATTTCCACATCTGAGTCACGTGAACATGGTGAGATTGTTACAAATGATAAGTGTGTGCTTTGTGTCTCATCGAACATGTTCTTCCAGTGTCTCTGACAGGCTTGTTCAGTAAAGTATTCAAAAATGTACAGCGTCCTTCAAATCTCAGGAAATCAACGTGATCCAAGGACACGTGACGACTCACACAGAAATTGCTTTTTGTTTTGCCGTCATTAAGCGCTGTTTTAAAAGTTAAATGTGTTGGTGTTTTCTGGTACTGGTGTGTGCACAGAACAAACAGGCTTAAATGAGGCTTTTCCAGTGAAACAGGGGTCTTAAATAAGGTTTGTCACCTCAGAGGTAGCTGTTTACACCGGGGCCATGCTGTCCTGTGGAAATCAGCACTCTGTACGCTTTAGTCCATTTTAGTCCGTTTAGTAACTTTAGTCCAGATTTGATCCTCCCGGGCACAGGTTTTAAGCGATCTTGGGGAGCAGCTGCTGTGAGAATAGTCTCTTCAGCTGAGCCACTTCCTGAGACAAACAGCTGATCTGACACCTGAGACTGATGTCCTCTGTCAAATACTTGGCGTCCCTGGAGTTCTGCACAGTGGAGGAGTTATAATATTCAGAGGACATACCCTGAATCTGCTGCCCATGTGAGGCCTCCTCCTTGGACCAAGGGGTCTGACTCTCTGTCCGACTGTCCCACAACTGGTGGTTCTTCACCTGGATGTGTGGCCCCACCGTGGCTACAGGTGGTCCACCGTGTGGGGTGTCAGAGGGTGGCGACGCCTCCCCTCCATCACTGCAAGCACTGGGGCCTTTGAAGCGGAGCTTGTGCGGAAGGCTCCTCAGACCCTCGGGTGAGTCTTGTCTGTTTACAAACGGACTCTCGTTGACCTCCAGGGGAGCGATGTGGGAGTCGTAGCCCTGCTGCTCCTCCACCAGCGCCCGTGGGGAAGGCCCACCACGCTCACTCAGTGTGCCATCAAAAAACACAGGGCTGCCCACATTTGAGCTACATGAGGTGGAGACACCAGACTCCTCGGATACACTATGACATGACAGAGGCACGGCACCCCTCGGTCCATAGATGGCACCCTGCTGCGGAGGGTGAGGATGGATGTGGTGGGTGCTGGGCTGTGTTTTGAGGTATGAGGAACCATCAGTGTGAAGCTGGTAGAAATGTGCTGTACTGGGTGTTGGGTGAGCACAGAGGGATGCAGCTAATGGCAGGATGGACACATCAGACGGGTCCTTGACCAGGCCGAAGCTCAACTTCAGGGCCAACAGCTCGGCCCTCAGGCGGGCGTTCTCCTCCAGCAGCCCCAGGACCCGCCTCTCCAGCACCATGTCATTGGCTCGCCGCTTCTCTCTGGACCGCTTGGCTGCCTCGTTGTTTTTTTTCCTCTTGTCCCAGTAGCCTTCATCCTTCTTCTCGTCGTGGATGAACTTACGTTTGCGGCGTGCACTGTTGCCGTTGTCTTCATCGCAGCTGCTACCAGCCTTAGCGTCAGTGTTGGCAAGGCTCTCTTTTTGCTTGAAGGCAAAGGTGTGACCCAGGAGGGTTCGGGCCAGCTGGCTTGTGGAGTTCAGGATGGAAACAGCCTCATCTGTGAAAGACCCGGCTCCTCCCAGAGCCCTGGACTCCAGCCCCTCCACAGCCAGCAGTGAGGGCACTGACAGGTCCTGGATGATGCCTCCCACAGTCTGGCCCGTCATGTTCACACACTTCTGATTTGACACGTTAGGGATCTGCGAGGTATGTGAGGGACTTACTTTGGATGTGGGGTTTGGGCTGAAGTGTTCTGTAATGGCACCACCTAGTGGTGAAAAAAGCGCAAACATAAGCATGGTGGGGTGACGATTTGTTTTTAAGGTTGCAATGCAGTTCCGGTATTTTTAAAGCTTTTAAAACCATTTTGGGGTCTAAATAACTCATATGTGCACACTGTTTTGTCTAACCAGTAACAGAAATCTCGCTCAAGGACGGATCCCGCTCTGATATCTCGCGAGAGGGGCGCTGTTGCTGGAAGACGGCGGTGTTGTTTCTGGTTAAAGAGAAAGTGTTTCACCCTTTAACAAAAACACACCTGTCTCTGTAGGGATCCTGTCGATAATGTTGTCACACAGAACAACACTCCGAGCCCGTCTGAAGCAAAACCAAACACCTTTAGCGGAGGTTGCCCTCGAGGAGGATTCAGGCCATTTGCAGCGGCGGTTGCCAGCTGAGGCGAACCACTGAACCAATTCCAAAACTTTCTGTACCTGTTAGTCATTTAGACCCCAAAATGTGTACACACACACAAAAAAACAACAACAGGCAACCGGTTTGAAAATACCAGGACGGACAAAATACTGCTACCAGTATTTAACAGCAGGAAAAGACGCTTACAGTGAAGAAGCTTCATTTACAGTGAAGAATTACAGTGATATAAACGGATATTAACAGACTCATAATAACAATGTTATACTTGAAACTATTTGTGTTATCACTACCTAAATGGATTTTAACCCTAAATCCTAAATAGACGACTGATGAGCCCCAAATAGCGTTTACATAAAAGTGGTCTGTGCATCTCATCGCCAATTCATGATAAAATACACAAAAAATAAACTTTCTTTAAAGCTGTTAAACTGGACGACAGATCAACTCGCATGATGAGACAACAACAATGAACTCAGCGACAAAGGCTCGGGGGGATAAAGGACGCCTTACCAAGTCAAACAGCTGCAGGAAGCTTTGATGGAAAACGTCCTCAGTCCGGCAGAGGAGACATGTCTGGATGGTTCTGCTCCTCCACAGCTTCTTCCCCCGCTCATCGGTTCAGCCCGTTCAGCCGAGGTCGGATCCTCACCCGGGGTGACCCCCCCCCCCCGTCCTCCTCCCCCTCCTCCTGACGGGAAGCCAGCTGAGACAAACCAGCGGAGAGACGCAGAGAAAACAGCAACACCGCAGAGCTGCTTTCAAAGTAAATCCCGGTCGAACCAGCGTGCAGCGTAGCCCACGCAAAATGTCAAAACTCAACGAGTGACTGAGAAAGTCCCAGCCGATAAATGGCCATTGAAGAAAAAAAAAAACCCAAACATTTCATAGCACAACAAAAAACTGCGAATGTACTTTCATCTGTCAAAAAGGGGGACACGTGATCAGGTCTACTCGGCTGCCTCTGCAGGACTCGGTTCAATTCATTTTTATTCATATAGCCCCAGAACCTTTCATATAGAGCAAGTCTAGACTCTTTGTAATATAATTTATATGTTATTGGACCCATGTGGCCCCTGGAATTTCAACTCAAACTCCTGCTGAGCTTTACACCAGTTACAACATTGTAAGGTGAGGACTATAAACATGGCGTAGTGTTTAGCTCTTGCTCTCTCTGCTGTGTACAGCAATTAATGCCACAAGTGGGTCCTTGAATGGTCACGTGCATTTGAGGCAAAAAACGAGATACACAACAGTATCGTTAGTAATTAAAAAGAGCCCCTCCAGCTGCAACATTAAAGTGTTGTGCACATTAATGCATCAGTATTTATAATCCAATAATATAATGTAAAATATTGTGAAATGGGCCACACTGCATGATGAGTACTTTTGGTACTTTAAGTAAACACTTGTATGTTTACTTAAGTAAACTGTTCTAATTCCACCACTGACTAGGTGTAATGTTCATCACCAACATTTGCCAATTAGCATTAAACCCAAAGTACAGCTGAAGCTGGTGAGAATGGGATTATGACAGTTTTGTAAAAAACCAAAGTATTGGACAAATGGAACGTTTGACCTGATGATAAGAGGAAACATCAGGGGATCACGAAAGTTATTAGGGTACATTGTCTCGGAACCATGGATGTCTGTAACAAATTGGGTGCCAATCAATGTAATAGTTGAGATATTTCAACCTGTACCAAAGTCCTGGACTGACGGACAGACTGACAGACCGAGAATGCCGTCCCCACATGGCTGAAATAGTTGCAGACAATAAGTTTCTCCATGGGCCACCAGGACGACCCCGTACAAGACATCATATATGCATATATGTCCTTCAACAACAAGGACTTGCTTTAGATTTTTATTCTAGGTGGCTTCATAGTATCTGGACAAGTTGTTAAACCTGTTCTTCTCTCAAACAGTAAAACAATGAAGGAAATCATCATAAGTGCTGTTGAAGTCTTTCTACCTCTATCTCACACACACACACACACACACACACACACACACACACATACACACACACACACACACACACACACACGCACACGCACACGCACACGCACACACACACACACACACACTTGAAGCTGTAAAATTACAGAACATGTTTGAGTCAGTTTGACAATTTTAACAGAGTACTGAATTCTCAAACAAAATCATTCATAAAGAACCAGGTGAGCGTTCCCAAATATTTATTAGGTTTGGAGGTTTGGTTGCCATTTTAACATTTTCATTTGTCGTCAGTGTTTTACTGAACTTATATTTCAAGCAGATATTCATGCTGTAAGGATCACTGCTCATCCATTTAACACCTAATCTGCCAACAGGTTTCTTTTCTGTCCTTCACTGTGATGGATCGACGTTATCCAGGTTATTAAAGCCTGTGCAGACAGCAGTCATGGTGGCTTGAGTTGTCCTCATTTGCTCTTTGCAGGTGATCGGCCACAGCGAGGAGTTCAAAGTAACACAGTTACATGGAAAAATGGGTTGTGCACTATGTGCCCTCTTTGTTTCTCTACACTTGCATAAATAGAACACATGATCAGATATTTATTTCCATCACAACATTAGATTATCTGGCACAACAGTTGCAACTGCCAAAGAAGAAACATGGGAGAATATGTAATATCACTCACTCAGTATGTTTTCTCCTTTTTCAGACACTGTTGGCCTCACTGTGTAAGAACAAAAGACACCAATCAGTGTATTACTGCACCTGTAACTTAATCTATAAGTTATATAACCTAGTATTGTAAATTAATAATGTACAGAGAGAGTGAGTCACTTGAATGGCTGTTGGTAGTGTGAATGCAAAAGCGAGCTGTTATGTAATACACACACACACACACAGCATGTGAGGACTGCTTAGTGCTGGAAGTTCAGTTGGGGTGAGGTTGCATAGAAAAAAAGGAACATTGTTCCACGAGGGATCGGCTGGACAGTGATACTTCCTCCCTACACATGGAAATGCTTCACACTGGACCTCTCTGTCTCACCCGTTTCTCCAAAACAAGGCAACTGTTAACTTCTCATTCTTTAAATTATGCAGATCCTCTCTGGACCATTTAGTAACAACAGTGTCACTATTGACCTGTTTCTATGATCTCGACAGATCGGTTTGTACACGCTGGTGCACGGCTGTGACATGCAGTGGTGTGCACAGCCTCAGAACTGTACTGCTGTTAGATTCAATTAAACAGTTTTAAATTTCCATTCCTTTCCTTCCATTTATATTTTTACAAGTCATTTCCGACTCCAAAGAAATCTAATTTTCTTAAACAAAAGAATCACTACATGGCTGAGATTATTTCATCTGTTTCCTGTTCTGCTTCCCAAAAGTGACATCTTCTTGATATATGATCTTACTTGAGAAATAGCTTTTCCAGGAATCACATCTCAAAGACTCCCGAACAAAGACTCTACAGTCTCGCTAGCAGGTACTTGGCCACTAGTAGTGCTGTGGAGCAACGAGTGGGTTCTCTTTGTGTTTCACAAACAAAAGAACACATGAGAATGCATGTGTAATACGTATTCTGTGGTTTCACATAATTTCACTGATAAACATATGGTGGTCATGTGACAAGACATGCGCCAACAAAGGCAGGGAAGAAGAAGACTGCGAGCTATTAACCATGCATGCAAAAAACGCGGGTTTCAAAATGTTGTGTAATGATAATGAGGAAAAAACATATGTTCATCGTGTTTGTTATGACTTCACGGATACACACAGTTGAGGAAGACTGAATGTAAACAGAAACACTTCCTTTAAATTCACATTAAGTTAATTTAAATCCTTATAATCATTCTTATAATGTCCTTTAAGGCCAAATAACATCTAACAACACATATCACAACTACTAACTGTAAAAACATCAGTTTGTTTGCTAAAGGTAGCCATTTCATCATAAACAGCATTGTCGCAGAAAGTTGCTCATTATAGTTTATATATCTTTATTGCTATAGGTTAGAATATTATAGAATACTTTATACCCTGGAGGCTGTGTTTGCTTTGCATCTGTTAAGACTTACTTATAGAGTTACGGTGGATGTTTTGTGATACGGGGCACTAGTCAACCGGCAAAAACAGTTATATAATGTATGTAATGTATTAATGTATAACGTCTTATGGCTCTGGAGAAGCTTTGTCACGTCTAAGAACATCATGTCATTTGAGACTATACATTTTTAACAATTAAAGTCTGTCTTATAAACTGGGAACATGGAGTTTGAAGTTGGCATTTGCCAGTCAGGGAGGTTCTAAAAATAAAGACCCTATTAAGATGCATTATGTTTTTATGGTGTTTTTGCTCAAGCCGTACATAAAAGTCAGCAGATCTCAGCGTCTGCAGCTTTGATTTTGACCATTCCGTCTTGTACGCCCCCCAAGTGATTCCAGTGAATAGCAAATCAGCGGAGCGCCCTTTAGGTTGGGGGCTAGTGAATCATTATGTCAACGAGGGCACTCACAAGTACAAAGTACAAAGTGTGCGTGCCTGTGCCTTCATGTGACGCTTTGACCCCCAAAAAGTGAAGGCAGAAAGTAACTGACTGCCTGAGCATAGTGCGGACAGTGGCCTTGTTTGTGTGTGTGTGTGTGTGCGTTCAAGTTCAAATCAGGGGAATCAGCCCCCCCTCTCTCCCTCCCTCCTTTTTACATACCTCAATCCACTTGAACTCCCAGTTCCCTCTCAGCAGTCTCAGTACTACAGCGGCTTTCACCACTCTAATCCTCATCCTGCTTTCGGACATCAGGCCAAAATTCCCAT
The DNA here is from genome assembly GCA_036023855.1 of Gadopsis marmoratus. Classification (NCBI taxonomy): domain Eukaryota; kingdom Metazoa; phylum Chordata; class Actinopteri; order Centrarchiformes; family Percichthyidae; genus Gadopsis; species Gadopsis marmoratus. Next base: position 8,477 of record JAVQJF010065043.1, on the reverse strand, counting down.
TATGTGAGGTTGTGCAATCGCAGACGAACGGTGCGGCCAATAATTCCCCACATCCATACCAAGTTAGTATACGTTAAATTAGTTAGGCCAAGACTTTACTGCCAGTGAGAGCAAACACTTCTTCTGCTGGACAAGTCTGTCTGCATTTAGAAAGCCTCATCTCTCCCAGCACATGGAGGGTTGCCAGGTTTGGCTCTGTCTTTGCATGCGCAGCCCCCTACCAAATACAAATGTGGACAGATTTCTCAGTTTGAAGGCTGGAATCAGTGCTGTCCAGAGGTATCAGGGTTTAATAATGCAGAGAAAATCCATTTACAGAGGCTCTCTGGACAGGCAGAGCTCCTAAAATATTGACGCTACAATGTACTGTACAGCGAATGGTGTCTAAGTGTGTGTTTCTCTGTGGCTGTGTGTGTGTGCGCAGGCGTTTGTTTGGTGGACAGAAGTGGATCTGCTGCATCAAAGATGTCCTTGCCTATTCTCAGTGACACTGTTGTTCTGCTGAGTTCACATAGTGTCACCATTCACTGGATGTTACAGTGTGTCTTTGCCTGCAGGGCGAGGAAACAAGGCAATGTTGACGTGAAATGACAAATGTGTTGCATAGAATCGACTATAATGTTAGGGTAGCTGAAAATGCTGCCTACATTTTTGAATCCATGGTAGCTGCAGTTATTGTTTTTAACATCGAGTCCTGGTGTCATGTGGTTTATATGCAATAATACAAATAGGTTTTTAAGAGATTAAAGATTCTCTCTTCAATGTGCGCAGATTAAATTAGCTCAAGTTCAGAAAAGATAACACCAAAAACCTTGTTATTCATGCAGCAACTGCTAAATGAGGAAATTAAGCGTAATACAAAACACAAGTTATCCTTTTAAAGCTTTTTCAAAATGACATTTTCACGTCTCTGTCGCATTCATAAAATGTTAAATGTATTACATAGATGGATAATTAATGTAATTCTTATTATATTTTCACCATCATTGTTATTAGCAGTGCTCTGTTTTGATTTAACAAACGTCCTGAAACGTCCTCTGCATGGGGAGAAGTCACACATAGAGATTGATTGGTTTAATTACACATCTGTCCCCACTAAACCTTCCTTCAGCTAATCAGCATTCAAGCCATGGTTATCAAACATGATTCTCCCCACCGGATCTGTGGGTGGCAGCGAAGAAGAAAATATGATGCTTTCTCTTGTATAAAACAATCAAATTAAGTGGTTTAATGAGCATTTTTTTCCCTTTAAAAATATTCCATCTAGCAGTTGGGATTTGCATAAAATGAAACTTCTAACTCTACAGAGCAGTTGACACTTGCTAATGAAAACCTAAATGCATGCAGAAATAGGGTATTATTGGAATTGTTTAGGTATTCCGATTTTGAGCCGTGTCATGGTCGCAAACATAATAATGATGTTAATATGTGTAGTGTATAATAATGTTTCACCTGTGAGCTGTCAATCTGCTACCCTTTGCTCAGACAGAAAGGAATCCATGAAATGCATAATGCCTCCATAATATGCTCTCTTCGAGGTATACAACATTATGTAAACAGAGAAGGGGGAACTAGAAAGTGGAAGTAGAAAAGGGCTTTGTTTAAGAGTTTAAATGTTTGTTGTTTTCGGGCACCACAGGTCAGATCTTCGCCTCTGTCCTCGTGCTGCCTCTAAATTCCAAATCACTTACCTTTGAACGCTGCACTAAAATAAGCTCACGCCTCAGTGGGAGCCTCATGACCATCTCTAACCTGTCGGTGAAGTGTTGCGGATTTATCTGCTGGTGTGTAACGTCATGCGATGCGAGCACAGTCTCGGTACAAAACAGATTATTCACGGCCAAGACGTATATCTGCAGCACTATAGTTATCAGGATTACTTGCCGTGTGTATATTTGGGTGTGAGTAGTAGGGAACTAATGTGTGTCATGCCATGTTGGATGAGCAGGTTTAAGGAGCCAAACATAGCCACGATAGTACACCCAAAAGCTCATTGCTGTGTCACATACAGATTAATCGCTTCACCTCCAAACCAGTGTGTTTTTTCTTACCTTCCTTTTGGGCCAGGTAGGAATAAATAAACCTTTTTCTTAAAAGGGTACTCCAGCAGTTTAGTATGACACTTCTTTAAAGTCGGGGGGCTTGTAAGAGGCAGATTAAAAAACAACATCAAACAACGTCAAAGCAGCAGAGGTTGAGAGGTTTAGGCCCTGGTATGGATCAAGTTCCAAAATACTCTGGAGCATCCATTTCCCATAATGCAACGCAAACACATCTCTCATTATGCCGCGTTCACACCATATGGGATGGAGGGCGGGGATGGGAAAGATGAAAGTGAGGATCACAAATACTGTGCACTGGCAATATATGCATTCACGTCCGCATTAGTGCGTGACAAGTCGCTTATAGTTTCCCAGTTGTGATTTTGACTTGAATGTTGACATGATCCCTATTTACAAGTCGAAAACTCGTAATTACACCCCCCCCCCAAATGTCCATATCTCATGAGTCACATGAGGTCATAAGTATCATAAGTTGCAAGCCCAAGCAGGGATAAACTTTGGAACGTCCCTCCAGAGCTATAGGAGACACTGTACTACTGATTACACAGACTGAGTAGTTTCTCTTCATGGTGAGTAAACAGAACGTCATGTGTAAAATCGGTGGCGTGCACCTTTAATGTCAATATACTTCAAACGCACCTCTATTTTGTTTGCCTGGCAGTAATAGTATCAATAAAACACGATTAAATACAGCAGGATGTAATTCATCTTCGGGACTCTTGTCTTGTGTTTTATAAACAAAAGATAACTCTAACGCCAATGAACGCTTTCCTTTTGTAGGTTTTATATACTGTGATTCTATTAGATTTTATTGGTGCTTTACCAAAATGTAAGGTTTTCCTATGTGAGGTTCTGGCTCTGTTTATGGGGATAATACACCGTGGATCAAATGTTATTCTAACTTTGTTAACAAGCACATGCAAATTAATTTATTCGTGTGTGTGTGTGTGTGTGTGTGTGTGTGTGTGTGTGTGTGTGTGTGTGTGTATAAGCATGTGTTGCAGATGTTGGTAAATTAGTCTATTTGCTTTGCTCTGTTTGTCTTTCCAGAGGTTACATGTCTGTGCATGTGTATGTGAGCGAGAGAGAGGGCGCTCCATAATGTGATGACGCCCTCCATCATCTGACATAATCAGGATGAATCAGCGAGTGCTGAGTTATATAAACAGATTCTTGTCCCAAGCTCACCCTCACCTAGATTAGAAACAAACACAACAGCCTACTAATGCCAGCACGACGGCTGATATAGTAATAGAAGACTGCCGACTAGAGGCCAAAGGCTGACGTTATTTCTCACTTGTCACTGTGTAAAAAAAGAGGTGAGCGCTTGTATGTTACACTCCGAGACAGTTTTACAGCATTAGAGGTCTTTATTAAAATGTTGACAATGAAAGCAATCATTTAAAGCACTTCCTTGAAAATAAAAAAAAACTTGTATAATAATATAGTATTCTGTTGATATAAAAGATTATTTTAATAAATATGATGCCCATTTTTAGACGATAATAAACAACTGAAAAAGCTGCAGGTTATTTACAGTTTTACATTCTGCTTGATGAGAGAGACAAAATCATATATGTTTATTCTTAACTTAAAATTCCCCAAACAGACAAACATAACAGAAGGCGACAAAAATACATAAGGCTGCATTTACTGTATAATCACATAGTTTAGGAAATACTTTATGGTTTGTTTGTATTATAATTAAAATGTTATAATTAAATAAAGTTCTAATGGGAACCAGACAAAGATATCAGATCATTTCAGCAGCAATACAGCTAAGCATTGTTACTAAGCGTGCCATGAGATCCTACTGGATATGCTATTGTGTATTGTATTACAACCCATATTACATGCATGTTTTTGGCAGGTCTTTTGTTAGTGTTAATCTTTGCTTTCTACATGCCCACAGTGTGTACAGTGCGTGTCTAAGTGGCCTTTATTGCTGAAAGCATGCTAACATCGTGAGTGTGTTCTTGTACTGGTCCTCACAAAGCATTTTTACTTTGAAAGGACCCGTTTGACTTTTTGACCTGGGGACATTTTGGCCGTTCATCAATTCTTCAGTTGGAGTGAGGACTAAATCTTGGTTTTTGGCTTTAGGTACACAGGTTTAGGATTTTAGGGTGAGGGCTGAAGTCGGGCATATTGCTGTGATGGTTAAGACAGGAAAAGTGTTACACAGAGGAAGGTCCTCAAAGAATAAATGTGTGTGTTTTAGGGTTAGATGAAGAGAGCATAACTCACTTTAACATCGTAGTCAAGTTCCAACACCTCACTTTGGAAGTCTGAGTCACCAAAATTATGTCCTAATCTGGTCCAAGGCTGAATTCACGTAATTTAAACTGGAACCTAGACTGTCACATTAAAGGGGAAGTGTTCTGGTTTTACACACTGACGTGTGTTTACAGCTACTGCTGCCCATTGCAATGACAATGAAAAAATTCTGGGGGTGTGGAATTAGAAAGAAGTGAGCTTGCCAAACCTCTGTAGCCCCACCCCTCATCTCTACTTGAGGATAGCGGCTCAAAGCTACATTAGCTGCTACTAGCAAAACACACCCGACTCTACAACAGAACAGTTCAAAGTGCATTGTGAGTGATGCAGTCACCATGTCACAATATCTCTGTCACTGAGTCCCGAACTGTTCAGTGTATTGATTTGAGTCTTCTGCCTTTTCATTTCTTTGTGTAAATGGCAGAGCTTTGTGTATGTGTGTGTGTGTGTATGTGTGTACAAGTAGATGTTGGTAAATTAGTGTGCTTTTGTCTGAGTGTCTTCCCTGAGGTTGTGTGTGTGTGTGTGTGTGTGTGTGAGAGCATCAGATGTGTCTCTTCATGTGCAGAGCCAGGTGGTCAGAGCGGGAGAAGGCCCTCTGACACAGCAGACACTCGTAGGGTTTCTGTCCCGTGTGCTTGCGGTAGTGACGCGTCAGCTCATCCGAGCGGGCAAATTTCCAGCTGCAGCCCTCCCATGAACACTGGTAAGGCTTTTCCCCTAAAGAGTAAACAATAAAACAGGTGGAAATGAAAAAACAGATCAAATTAAATCATATGTTGAGACCAACTGTGACAGTGATGTTTTTTTGTTGTTTCTGTGGTGGAGTCAATGGGGTGTACCTGTGTGGGTGCGGAGGTGAGCCTTGAGGTGTGAGCTCTTGGTGTAGGTCTTGCTGCAACCAGGGTATTCACAGCTGTGGATAGCAGGCCTTCTTTTCACTGTTGGCCTTCGACCACGCTTCCCCTCCATCCCACCAGGGGGCAGCTGTGGCCTGACCAGCAGGGGCTGCTGGTGAAGGGGCAGATGACCAGCAGCCTCGCTGTGGGTGTAGTCACAGAAAAGGTTGGCGCTGTGATTAAAGTGTGGCATGTAGCTGTAGTGTCGGGGGTCAGAGGTCACAGCTTGGGTTGGTATGAACCTGCTGTCGGGGAAGGTCACCATGGAGGGTTGTTGCTGGGGATAGTAAGGGTTAAAGTCGCATGACGAGACTTTACTGAGGTTTCCTCTGCCATGCCGCTCCACACTGCCTCCGTGGGGGAAGCCAAACTGATCTAGATTAGGCAGACTGGGAACCGAAGTCCCACCTGTCTGGGTGTCATTACAACCATGGTGGTGGTACAGCTCTGGCTGGATCGACGTTGTGGTTTCAGCAGGGGGCAGGAGCTCCGCCACAAGGCCGCCACTATTCATCTGCAGATGCTCTTGTCCTAGGTGGTCCTTTAACATGGCTGCCTCTTGGTACACTCGGTGTGGGTCTAACTGTGGTGGCTGTTGATCATTGTTGTCCAGAGAGGGGTTGAGGTCAGGCGATAGGCTGCTCCAATCAGACAGCAGTAACTCAATGTCCCAGGAAGCCTGGCTGTCATCATCCTGGAGCTCCTCTGTCATTTGTTGAGAGACCTGCAGTTGCTGAGAGCTGCTTGGTGACAGTTTGTTGCTTAGAGAGTCCAGAGGGAGAGAGCCACTCTCAGACTTCCACACCTAGATGGTGTTGGAGAGCATTGAGAGGTGATGATCACCAAGGAAAACATATATCTTGCACTTTGCTTTTGCATTTAAGGTCTGCCTTAGAATAATACACACATGTATATTATACTTTACTGGCTGTAAAGAGTTGACCGCCTAATACATGTCCAGCGTGATGGGGAACGAAATCCACAGCCCTCAGCACATATTCCAGAGTTCAGCTGAAGCTATGAGGCTTCAGCAGTGTGAAGAGGTAAACAAATTAAGTTTGTATCTTCCAAATTTCCAGCACAAAATATCCACTTTGTGATACAGTGTCTGTAAACACTGGAAACGCTGTCTGTGAAAACACAAAGAGGGGATGTTGTACTAAAAACACTGTTACTTCTGACTTGTCTAACTCAGACAGCTGAAGCCTCATATTAGATCCAGTTGAACTTTAGAAGCCATTTTTACACATAATGAGGACTATGGATTTTGCCCCCCCCCATCACTTACATTCTAACTACTTTAGGAAGGGACTTCTTTGCAGCCAGTATGGACAGCAGGGATAATTAAAGTGACCAATATCTCTTTCACTGCATGTATGGGCGTGTCGGATAAACTTGAACGTAAACCCACACTTTAACATATTACTTGACTCAAGATATATAAAGCTAACATTCCACTCCCTGCATTTTTGTTGCAATTACAGTAACAGATGTTTTTGTCCAAAGCAACTGCATTCAACCTGCATAGGAACAAGAGCAAGATTTCATCAAAAATTGGAAGTGCATCCCTCTCAAACAACAACTAAATGCGCTTTCGCTGCCACAGGACAAGTGCGGGATTCTTTAGAGTAAGATTTCTCATAATCCTCAGAACTCATACTCTGCAGATGTGAGTTTGATCTACTGATTCAATAAACGTCCTAAATGCAAGAGCTGCTTATAGTAAATTCTGGGTGTGCAAGTCTGTTAGAACCCCAGACAATATACAAGGCTAATGCTTGTAGCAGGTGCGTGAAGTTCAAAATTGAAAGTTATATGGGACAAATCATAAATTTAGCGTTGTAGTGAAATGAAGAGTCATTTGTCTGCAGAATGTACAAACGATCGGCACAATAATACAGATCATACAAGGCAAAGGATTACCATCATGATATCCTCAGATTTGGAATTACATTTAATGCTTTGGTTCCAGACACCACTTAAACCCAGTTTGAAGTTCTGTCGCTGTGCAGCAATCAAACAACCGAAGTGACCCCGATACTTACTTTCATCTTGTCCCTGGAGTGAGCAGGGGTTGGAGAAGAAGCTGAAGGAAGGGAGCACAGCCTGTGTAACAGCCATCAAGCACTTTGGCAGGGGGCCGGCTGACAATGGTAGCAACAAATGTGAAGCTTTGTATTCGTATTTTTTACAGGACCGTCTTACGCTCAGCTAACAGAAAGTCAAACCCCAGCTCTCCCAGGCCACTCACCCCAGTTACAGTCCACTCAGCGCCAGAAGGCCGCAGGAACAGGATCTTAAAGCTGTCTCCTTTTCTTCATCCCCCCCCCCGCTATCTCTCCCTTCTCTCTCTTGTCTATCTCTGTCAGCTGCGAGTCTGACTTCAAATCTCTCGTTTTCATGTAGGTTTTGACCGTTAAGAGGTGGAGCGTAAGTGCGAGTTGCTTTGCTGGTTCCTTTTTCTTTATCCCTTAAGATTGTTCATTTACAATCGCCATAAAACTCTATTATCTCACCTCAAAGTCACAGTCTTCCTGTTCTGTGGGATCCACAGCAAAGGGTCTGAAAAAAAGCTGCGCCGAGCTGTCACTTCACCAAGAAACATTTGTTTATTAAATGCATCATTCTTAGTTACAGACCAATACCTATAAATATAAATGCAATGTTGATGCAATGTTCAAAGCCCAAATCATTTGTTCAATGTATAGGTTCTTTACTGAATCGGTTTCTCCAGCATCTTAATGTGGGCAACAACATCTTAAACCCTTATGCCCTCCTAAAAAAAACTCCCTCTGGACACCTTCGTGGCTAAAATGTACACACTCACAAAAACTGCTATAAAATCAACATACATCAATATTTTGTTCTGCTTTTTTTTTCAGAAATCTCTTAAACAACTTCCAACCTGCTCAAAACTACCAAACATTCAATCATTTTTAGGATGTTAACCCTTTAAATGCCAGTTTAATTATTTCAATTATTTCACTATTTATTACAAAAAAAACCACAAAAAATGAATTATTTTCCATATAATAAATAGTACGGGGATGGGGCTTTGGTGGTGATTAGAGTCTTGGATATGTCAAAGATTAGCAACAAAATTGTTTTGATTGCATTAGTATTTTTTATGTAGTGTCAGATACTCCCTCTGGACACCTTCGTGGCAAAAATGTACACGAACACAAAAACTACTATTAAAGGGAAATAAGCTTCAACATTTGGTAGACTTGTAACTGAC